>CAKKXW010000085.1:0-25468 GCA_920937365.1 Sphaerophoria rueppellii | reverse complement strand
TTAAAAGATACTTACTGTTTGTGAAAGTCTCATTGTACTTTTGACATCAGTAATTAATTGTTTTTGTGCGTGTTTTCATGTTACTCTGAAAGTGTTTGTCATTCATAGAAAATTAGATTAAAAAAAGTAAGAATAAAAATATGATGATGATAAGCAAATGATTGGCTGAATGCACCCATTTGTTCAACTGATACAAAAGTACAATGATGTGGATTTTTATCACAATCCTTTGAGAATTTGAATACACCAGATTGCTTTACAGTTTTGTAACTTAAATAAAATATTCTCTTCAGAAGCAATCATCAACCACAATCTTCTTTCAAACAAATTGCTCACAATGAATTGGTTTCAATAATAAATAATTGATAATGAAAATGGAAACCAACATTCGCAAATAAATTTATTCAAATTTTATTTTCATCGGTGCACACAGTCGTCGTCCTCATTCAAGTCATTTCCTTTTAAAACGACAAAATGCATCCAGGCTATTCCTGAAAGAGAACGGACAGAAAAAGAACTGCCTTCTCCTAAACAAAAACGTTCGATTGGCATTGAGCCAAATTCAATTCGTATTCTTACAATGAAGTCAATGCAAAATTTTAACCACAATTTCAACTTTCTGAATAGCAAGGAGTCCCTCCTTTAAAACGAGCTAAGATGAATTTATTCTTCTACAGTGTTTGTTGTTCAGTATTTATTTATTTTTTAAAGGTTTCTTCTTTTCAAGCCATTGTAATTGCATATTTTCATTAGGGAAGCCGAAATACTATTATTCCTTTTTCTTTCAACAACTTCAATGTTGGTCTTTTCAAATTGTTGATTGCTTCAATTACTATGTAGAGTCATCCTGGCCGTACGTTCCTGGAGTTTAAGTTTCTGTTCTTAAAAATAAATGATGGAAAAGATGAAGATATTTCATCTAATAAGTCACATTAAGACCAAAATAAGAAAAAACGAAAAGTAACAACATTTCTTGCTGTAGTTTGTAAAGCTGTTTTTTCACCAAGTTCTACCAATCAATAAAAATGAAGTCGTATTTACCCTGCTGTACCTACAGTTAGGACGGAGATTGAAATTCTTCAGCAATCGTTTCAAAACGTTCTCATCTTGCAGACCACATTTCGGGAAGACAAAAAGGATTCCAAATTTCCCATTAAAGAAAGAAAGATATAATAGACTGACATTGTTCAGTACAATCTTTAAGATATTCAATTCACCTCTATCCTAAAGGGATATCCCATAATAGATACCATAATTGAACTTAAGCCTCGTAGTTGGTACAAGCCAAAACTGATTGGTGACAGAAAAATTGTCTAATAATTTACGATCCTGGAAAATCCTCGTAACGTTTTTTCTTGTGTGCGAATGTGAAACTCTCTTCCACGCTCTTTCTTTCCCGATCATCATAGTGTTCAGAAATGCCAGACTAATGTACACTGTCAATCCCCTGACTAAACGACGGGCGGCGTCCCGAACAGGTATCTTTAACAACGCTGATAAAAGTATTAACCTCAACGACCAGATGGACCAAAATGGTGATTGTGATGCCGACTGCACATGTGGAGATTGAGATTATGTCTGATAGAATCAATAACGTATTCAAGTGTTTTTTTTTTTTTTTTTCAAGTTACCAAAAACTCATACTAAAATACAATATTACGTCGTTAAAGCGAGGGACGGCTGTAAAACCTTACAATTTCTGAGTGCTTTGGAAAAATGGAATTGTAACTAGTTTTGTGAAGACGAATCCGGGCAATCAAGGAACTTGCTTTCTTACTTAGTCGACTCCAAATCCATGTTGGATCTCAGCCTGAGAAGCAGCTAGATGAAAAAGCTCGTACAGTTCACGGTTGAACCTACTTCCCTATTCACCATCGTCGCACACAGGACCAAAAATCCTTGATGAAAATTTTTCTTTCGAAAGTGCCAAGTATCATTTTCCCTTTCTTACTTATCGTCCAGCTATCTGGTCAAAGTCTTGTAGATATAGTAGGCATAGGCACTTCGTATTTCGAGTGATGAGATTTGAACTCAGTAGCAGCGGTTCGCTAGGGTAATTCTTCGTCGGATCCCCAATAAAGTGTTGTTTGTAGGATTGCTGTTTGTTATAAGGTAGTTGAACTCCTTAACTTTAAAAGGGTAATATTCGTCGAAGCGACGAACATCTTTTTTCCTAGTTGAACTACGTCTTTTTGTGTTTAAGGAACTATTTCTTAAATAAAAACCAAAATATTAAAATAAAAACTTCTTGGTTTTGCTTTGTCTCAAAAGAAAAATAGCTTATAAGTATAAACTATACTTTAAAGATATAAGTTAATTTCTTTGTCTCATAAGCGCTGTGAAGTATCACTTCGTCGATTCGACGAATGGTTGGTTACCTGTAACGTACTAAAAAATATTATTACCTTTCTAGGGTTAACTACCTCGAAGTTGCTGCTATCAACACTGACGTTTGGTTCTAGATGGTAGACAGGATGTTGTTTTGTTTGTTGATAGCAAGTAGTTTTATTTTTATATTGACTTCAACTCCAATGGCCTTAGCCTGTTCTTCAATCTTCTTTGTTCATTGGGAGCGACCGATGATGTCTAAGTCGTCCACATAGCTCCGAAGCTTTATGGATTTGTTGAATATAATGTTTTCCGTGCTGACACCTGCCTTGCGCACTATCTCCTCCAAAGCTATGTTGAAGAAGTCTTATAACAGCACATCTCCTGGTCTAAAATCTAGGCATGTTTCAAGTAAGTCAGATGAGCTGTTACCTATTTGAACACTGCGCTCCGTGTTTCTTCGCGTAATGTGGCACAGCTGAGTCAGCTTGTTCGGGATCCTGTATCTAGACATCGTCAGAATAAGCTTTTGGTGAAGAATGCAGCTTTGAAGTCGATGAAAATCAACGGTGTAAGCCTGGCAACAACTTCTAGTATTTGGAAAGATTCTTTTATCATTCCCGTACATAAGAAAGGACCAAAAAATGATATAACAAATTATCTGCGTATAGCAAATTTTTCATGTATACCAAAACTATTTGAAAGTATAACTAACGACATTTTGACTGCCCGTCCACATAAAGAAGTTAGGTATAGTTCCGAAACACCAACAAGCCTCGGATACGGACGGAATTAATGATGACGACCCACGCAAACGATTTAAGGACAACGAATTTCGGTTTTGCACGTAGAATGTTAGGTCCCTTAACAGGCCACGTGCAGCCGAACAACCAGCGGAAGCCCTTGACTGCTATAAAGCAGATATAACTGCCATCCAAGAAATGCGATGGGATGGCCGAGCCTACGTAAAATGAACAACTGCGATATTTACTACGGCGACTGTTACCGGGAACAAAATCAGCGTCTATTTGAATGTGGTTTTGTAGTTGGGACTCGACTCAGGAGGAAGGTCTTGAGTTTCAACTCAGTGAATGAGTGCACCAATATCAGCCTCATCTGCGCTCACGCCTCCACTGAGGGGAAAAGAATAAAGACACCAAAGACAGGTTCTACGAGCTCCTCGACATGACCTATGAGCAATGCCCTAGAGATTTTAATGCTTAGCTGGATAGAGAAAAAATCGTTGGTATAATAATCGGATGACATAGGCTACACGACACCACCTCCGATAACGGATTTAGGTTAATCGACTTCACTGCAGGGCGAGACAATGGTAGCAAGAACGCGATTCCCACATTTTGATATCCACAAGGGAACATGGAAATCTCCTGACCAATCAACCGTCAACCAGATGGATCACATTGCGATCGACGCACGACACTTCTCTAGCATGCAAGATGTCCGCACATTCCGAGGTGTCAACATCGACTCAGTCAGACCACTACTTTGTTGTAGCTAAGGTACGAATGCGGATATCCCGATCCAGACCAACACGCGAAAACGCAAGGAGGAAATTTGACTTTAAACGGCTACAATCGCAAGAGACTGCTAGATCCTTTTCCGATCGTGTCTCCGAAAATCTCCGCAGAAGTCTTTTTCTGCCAGTACAAAATATAGAGAACTATAGTGGCAACACTGCCAAGTACGATATCTAAACTAAAGTCGAACAAAGCCGGTGGAGCAGGCGGGCTAGCCGCCGAACTGTACGTAGCAGCTAGAGATGTTTTGGTTAGGAGCATGCACCAGCTCATCTGCAAAATTTGGTCGGAGGAAAGCATGCCCCATGAATGGAACCTCAGCATCGTATTGCCGATCCTCAAAAAAGGAGATCCCCTGAACTGCACCAACTACAGAGATATAAGTCTCCTTAACATCGCCTATAAGATCTTGTCTGCCGTGCTGTGTGAACATTTGAAGCCCTTCGTCAGCAACCGGGTAGGTCCTTATCTGGTGGCTTCAGACCCGAAAAGTCCATCATCGATCAAATATTCAACCTAAGGCAGATCTTGGAGAAGACCCAGGAACTTTAAATCGATACCTACCACCTTTTCATCGATTTCAAGGCCGCATATGACAGCGTCTATAGAGAGCAACTATATAGAGCAATGTCTAGTTTTGGTATCCCAGAAAAACTTATCCGTCGGTGTAAGATGGACGCTTTTGATGTCAAAAAAGGTTTAAGACAAGGCGATGCGTTGTCATACGATTTCTTCAAAATCATTCTTACAAAGATTGTGCAAAGCTCCAATGTCAACACCAGAGGCACAATCTTTCAAAAGTCCGTACAGCTACTTGGATACGCAGACGACATTGACATAATTGGAAGAACACAGCGTGATGTCAGTGGAGCGTTTGTGAGCCTAGAGACGGAGGCCAGGACGACGAGAAAGGACTACCAACATCGACGTCTAGGAGCAAATGTCAACATAGACTGATTTAACTTCGAGGTAGTTAAGGACTTTGTCTACCTGGGATCCACTATCAACTCAGACAACAACAATCGCTGCTTCTTTGGACTTAGAAGACAATTGAGTAGTAAAGTCCTTTAACGAGCAACTAAAGTGACACTCTACAAACCCTCATCATCCCGGTCCTCATGAATAGACTATGACAACATCTGATGACGCTTTGGGCTGCTTTGAGAGAAAAATTCTTCGAGTGATTGTTGGTCCTGTCTGCGTTCAACCAAGAACTATACGAGCTGTACAGCGACACTGACCTAGCCAGAAAAGTAAAGGTCCAACGAATTAGATGGTTCGGTCTTGTTGAATGGAAAATAATGCTCCGGCACGTATGGCGTTTTTAATTGGCAGTCTGGAAGTAAAAAAAAGCATTCTGAAAGCGTTCAATTGGGCAAAAGTGACAGTTCTGATTCTGAAAAGAAGAGAATTCCCTTCTGATTTAAAAACCAGAATGCTTCTTCTTAGATTCCAGATTCCCAATTAAAAACGCCAGTAGAGTCTTCGAATCCAAACCGGAAGGACGTCGCAGAAGAGAAAGACCGCTACGCCGGTGGAGCACACAGGTGGTAGAGGACCTGGACCAAATTGGCGTGCGAAACTGGAGACTGCAAGCCAGGGACCGAGCTGGCTGGAGAAGTTTATTGGGTGAGGCCCTGGTCCGACCTGGTCTGTAGCGCCACCATAAGTAGGTAAGTAAGACTATACGTATTCTACATAAGTAAAGAAAAAAGGAATAAGTTGCAAATAAAAGCAACTTGTAATAAGAATGCTGTTTGCTTCCAAGATGTCCGTTATCCTAACTGAAGCATTTAATTTAACGAACAAACTTTCTGAAAAAGACAACAACTTAATTCCCGTTTTGTTTTTCCTTATATCATGATTGTTCAAAAAAAAAAAAATGCATCACCATTTTTGTTTTCCCTTCTCAACTGAACTCCATTGTTTACACTTGGCGTCCAAAAAGAATTTTCATGGATCTTAAATTTATCTATTCTATTCAGGAGAAGAAAAAATCTTCAATTTCTTTTTCTGTTTCATGGATTATTTTACTTCCTTGGACAAGTGAATGAAGAAAATCCCAACGAGAATCCCTTTGATGAAAGCAAAAGACATTATACCAAGAACAACAACAGACTTATATCTACATGACGTATGCATTATCCAGGACTTTCAATCGTTAGCAATCCTTCGGCATCACAATCGAGACTCATGGATGCAGTAAGGGACCAAAACAAATCTGACGACGACAGCATCAATTGGCTGGCTATATTCAGTGATAGGATAATATCCTCTGTTCTACATGATGAACATGATGCATATATTCTTATGCATGTTTTGAGTTCCCAAGCTCACAGATCGACACAAAAACTAAATACTCCGCTCGCAAGACGGAAACGCAATTTATCTTTTATGGATTGTGGAATTTTGTGAGAAGTTTTTATCCGGTTTCATATCGCCACTCGAGAACTAAACACAAACAGAAAGGACACTGAAGGAGGTTTATAGCCTAACAGCAGCGTTTAAGTTTATGATAAGATTGGATGTAACCCAAAATTGTAAATTGGTTTTGTCTCTCGTTTTGAAGGAGTCATCACTCGTTGTTCAATTTCCTCGCTGGGTTTAAGCTTCATTCATTTGGGATGTTATTCTTCTTAACTCTCGAGAAAAGTTTAAGCACTTTTTGCAGGGACATTATGACGTATACACTGATGCTTGATTTCTTGGTCCTTGAACTTTTAAATTTTATTAAAAAAACACTTTTTTGCGCTAATTGTTTATGAGTTGGCGAAAGCGGTTAGTTAGTGTATATCTTAATTTTGTTTTTATTTGTTGTCAAGGACAATCACATACCATGATTAGTTTTTCATGACCTTCACCACCAAAACCCTGGATTGATGAATGGGCAGCATGAGAAACCACACAGGAAGAACAATGCTGGTGAGAAGAGGAAGAAGTGCCAAAACTTTAAGTTTCTCTACAACTTTTCAGTATGGTATTGGGAGCCAGGTTTTGCCCTGATATTTAAAAAAAATCGTTTTTCTTAAGCAAAAGAAATCGTGTGTCGCTTCGCTTACAATTTTAAGGAGTCACATTCCAACACCTGTCCTTGTGTCTAAATTCAAATCACGGTTCACGGATCACGACGAAGTCAAAAGAAACCAAATCAATTCAATTATGTACGTGTGTTCATTAAACCTTTAATTCTAATAAAAAAGAATCCGATTTACCCAAATTGCATTCTACGAAAAAAGATCCCCTTAACACGGAACACCTGTGTGTCTAAGCCAAATACATCGTTTCCTCCTTGTATGGTACGCTTGCACAAAAAAAAGAGTTTCAAAAACATTTTGTTTATAAAACGCACTTAAATTTGAAATGAACTTTCCGGTGCAAGATGGCTAACCAAGGACGTGATTTTAAACCAATTTGAATTAAAGTAGGTTCACACTGAGCATCAGATCCCTGGGAATTTGGTGACGAGATGGAACTTTATAAAAGTAAAGGGTCGTTGCAAAAAAGAAACTTCCTTAAATTTTTAACTTCAATTATAGTCACAACATGTTTCAAGATGTTTGAGTCTTGAAACCTTAAATTTTAAGGATTCTCTGTTAACCTCTGTTAAATAGATTTAATTTGCAGAATATTTTATTTGTACAGTAGAAAAGGAAAATCCATAAATTAAGTTCGATGTACGTGACTCCTTCGACCTTATATTTATTTATTTACTTCAAAGACCCAAACGTAATGCGTGAAAAAGTCATCCCATTGAAAACCTCACACCTCCTCAATATATTGGGTGTGCATTTTGCAATGCTCCCAAACACCATTTACGATAAAAGGCGGTGTGCATTGCGAACCCAACTTCCGGGTGAAACATCAAAGTGTCCCATAAAATTCAATTGAGAGAGACGTGGAAATGCGATTGTAAATTGAACATTAAACCGCCCCGACTCGATTTCGTCGTTCTGCTTTATAGGTATTCGTAATTGGCGTTCTCACTTCCATTTGGAGATGTAAATTTTGATTAATTTCAAATGGAGTTTTCTCGTTGTGGAACGTTTTATGGTTTTCAAATAGCCTTGTGACTATTTGACCCGTGGGGCTTGGCTCACACCATGTTGCATGGCTAACCTATTCCGGGTTAAATTGTAATTGTTTTGATTTTTAGGTAAAGCTTAATGTCAATTATTTTATAGGTAAATGTGTACGTATATGTGTAACGCACTCAAATTTATTTTGTTTCGTAAATAGATGCGTCATTCTGGGTTGTGCAATAAAATAGCGGTTTCAGATGTATAACGGAGATATGGTTTTATTTTGTGCACGTTTTCATCAGCTTCCTGGCATACAACTGTCACGAGTTAATTAGGCAACGCATATCGGAAGTGGATTTAGAATTGAACAGAGGTGTTGGCAAAAATAGTCGCCGCATTAGCCGCTATTACCTTCCTATTAAAGTTGCAGTTGCAGGTTGTTTTTTTTTTTTTGGTAATTTTGAAATTGCTTATCTGACAGTGATGGTCGCATGATGACCATGATGACCATCATGACCGTTGTTGGTCGGAAGGTCGTCACACATAGAACTAAATACACTCAACCGAACTGAATACGAGCAAATAGAATTAGAATAATATACGGGGCATGGAGTAGTGATTGCTTATATTTTGTATCAATGTGAAATTTTGTGGTAAGTGTTTGTTGGTATTGACGGTTGCGTTTTGATTTCGGCTAAATTATTTTCGCTTTTTTGCGTAGATAAACAGAGAATTTACATACTTACGTTGCAGTTGATGTTTATTTTCAGCCTTACATAAAATGTTTGCTGTAGGTAAGCGTATTTAAAGCCGCTCTTTGGTGGATTAAACAACACTAAGTACCTGTTATCATGTATGAATGAAAATGTTCATCAAGAGGTCAACGATTACGTTTGATTATTGTAATGAGTTTCATTAATCAATAATCAATACTATACAATATACATTCATGCACATAGTTTTTAGTTACTTGTATAGACCATTTAACATTCAAGAGCTCGTGTTATGAAAAAATGTGATCAGCATTTAGACGATTTGTATTTTTCATTTGTAGAATAAATAAACTGATCAGTATCAAAACCTGTAAAGTTTAGTTAAAATTTAAAAAATGGAAAACCATTATAGGTAATTATTGATGCATATAGTCCTACTTGCCGACCCCGTGAACGTCCGGCGCGAACCTGGTCTCGCAGAGAGTGATTCATTGTAAAACAGATATTGTAAATCGATTTTTACTGTCGACACCTAAACCCGTTCCGAGTTCAATACATACAACTATGTATATTTTCGCGTTATTCGATGGTGGGGTAAGGCGTGACCCCGTACAGACTTTCTCCTGTTGAAGGTATCATTCGTTAGCCTTACTTTGTGAAATGATTCTTGATTTTTCTTTGATTATGATCAAAGAAAAATCATTGTTTCACAGTAAAGTCTGATTTTTAACTTTGACATCCCTTTAACGATTTAAGTAAAAGGCTAACTACTGTGTACCCTGAGCCATAAATTGTTCTGTCAGGGACTTATTTTTGACTTTTTTTAAAATTATTTTTAAAACTACGTTTAAATTGAGCTGATTTGTTCTTAGGGTTGCCAGATCCATTTTGATACTTCTGAGTATTTCTACTCAAGCTAATAAAAAGCTATATGTTCAGTAAATCAGCCATTTGGAGGCATTGACGAAGTTCAAAATGTTAGTACCTGGATCTTGTGATGCTTGTTTTTAAAGGCTAAGGTATGCTCAGTGTTTCCAAGGTTTTCTTGACTAAACACCCAACGTCGAGTTGAAGATCTAAACCAAATAACACATCCAATGTTGACTATTCGTTTTTCAGTTTTTTTGTTAATTAAATTACAAGCCGACTTTGTGAACATGGTCGTAGGAATAGGAATTGAAATGAAAAATAGAGAGACATTTCTAATAATTGATGTCGGCTGTCAGTTTCCTGAATTTGAAAACAAAATTCTTTGTTTTATTTACAGAACCCCCTATTACATAATCAGTGCATAGAAGAACAATACTTTTGTTTGTTTATCAGTTTATCGACTACAAACATACAACCGACAAACAAGCAAAAGTCTTACTTTATATACATATGTGTGTATTAGTATATGTACCGTCCGTAGCTTAGTGGTTAGGTGCGTTGGCTGCTTGGCGGAACGTCGTGGGTTCTTCACACGCACCTAGAGAATTGTTAATGAGTGTAAGCCACTTAGGACTTAGGCCTTGGCTCAAGAGCTGTCGCGCCACTCTATTTAATTTTTTTATGTATTAGTATAGATTGCTTTAATCTTCAAATTTTCAACTGATAATTATGAAGAAATTATCAAATGTATTCAACTTACAATACTTATAATACCACAGCAACGAGAAATTGCTTCTCGGTCCTTAGCTCGGTCGTTGCATTGGTCGGATGGTAAATCTGACAGTATTACCAATGAATAAACGGTATAGCTTTTACCCTGTCTTTGACCCAATGAATGGATTCAACAATAAACTGAGTTTAGTCAAAATTACACGATTGCGACTGTTCACGGTCAAACCCCAGAAATAAACGGTTGAGAAATAATATCGGATCAGAGCCCCGTGCGGTTAAGAATATATTTTGAAGAAGTATGTATATTCCCAATGCAAAATAAAAATGAGCAGCTCTAAAGTGGGAACTGATTTTCGTTAGCGGCAACACTGTTGAGTTTGAATCGTATCACACATTCACACTCAAAGGATTATCATGAGTGTTGCCCCTTCCTATTGTATTCGGTATTTTCATGTTGTTGCTAACTTTTGTTGTATTCGGTGTTTTTCGGTTGTTGCTTCTTATTGTTTACTTGGTTGGCTTTTTTGTGTTTTTTTAGTTTCTGTAGCAGGTCCGCTCCTGAGTTTTGTCAAACAAAATAAATAAGGTGTAAAGTTTAGTTACAAGTACCTACTAGAGAGTTCTTCTAAGTCCCCGAAGGAATAACTGTCGAGTAATATCTTCCTTTGGCGGCAAAGTGCAGGGCAGTGACATAGAGAACGTGAAGTGTCTTCTTGCACCTCCTCGTCAACACATCCTCTGCATAGATCATACGAACTGTTCTTATTTTTTCTTGTGATACCTTTACAAATTATGTACGGTAGTTATGCTTTCAAGTGATAGAAATGGTCTCTTGTGTAATTGCATAATTCTTTGTTAAAACAGGGCCGCAGGTGTCAAGAAGACTCTAAATTTCATCGGCTTTACTGGTTGTTCTATTTGAAATATTCGGGATGGGATGCTGACTTGCTGAGATTGGATTACGTCAAGCGTTGATTCTATTCTTTGTAATTATCGGCTTTCTCTGGGACCCAGCAGTTCGGTTCCGGTCCGTTAGATGTCCTTAGTTAATTTCTTATCAGCTATTGCAGTTGTAACTGGCAGAAGGCATTTTGCAATATTTTCTCGTTTCGTTTTTTTTTTTTTCATATTTTGAGCTTGAGTAAAAAACCTTCATTTGAAAATTTCACATGTATTTCTAGAATATAGAATGTATTTTGTAAAAAAATACGATTTTTTGTTTTCTCATGATGGACAAGTATTATTTATAGTCAGGCATGCAACAGCTCCTTCAAGACTGTCAAAAAAATATGTTTTACAGCGTTTTCTTTAATATTCGGGCTTAATCGTTTTCTCACAAGATTCCAACATAATTTTCATTAAATATGTCCTTAAATTTATCATTTAAGAGCATCACCCCTACATGAAATAAATTCACTTTTACAACACAGAAACTGTAACACTCGTGATCCATTATAGAAAAGCCCCGGCATGCAGGACAAAGTTAAACAAAGTCTGAAATAGTTAAATTAAAAACTATTTCCTTTATTTTCAAGTACCACTGACCAGTTCAAGCTGAGAATGTGTGAACTTCACATTTTTTTTTCACTTCAGACAATCTTTTTTTTTTTGTAATTTGTTTGTCGAATTTTATTTCCATGAATTCAGATTCCTTACACCGAAATTCCATTTTACCCATCAGTAAAAGTTACAGTTAAAGCCAACTTATTCAGCCACTGAGCAAACAGTAAATAGTTTTCAAGTATCGATTGAAGTTTAGCAGTGCTCTTTTCCGCATTATTTGGATGTGTATTGAAACAGGTAGATCCTGGTGTCTATAGACGTATAATCGTGGGTGAACTAAAAACTGCATTTTCAAACACAAAACTCAGTGAAATTTCAAGCACGTTCCTCTAACTTGAAGCTTTGCCGAAATATATCTGCTTTACAACTTTCATACACAAATACTCGTCCCACCACCAAAGAACCTCCTGGATTTTGCTCGTCCCTGAAAAGCAGGGTCCTTGTGCAACACATATTTCCCGTCGAGTCTTGAATGGTGTTGTATTTATCATTTTGGTGCGGAAACAATTTCAACTTTATCATGATTCCATAAATTTTCACTGACATTTACGCGTTTTGTGTTGAGAAATGTTGTGTTTTTGTCGAAATGGGAATTCCGTGTTGAAAATTTGATCCTTGTTGTTAAAAGGAATTCCAACATAATTCCCAAGTGTCAATTTCCTGTTTCAAGTCAATATGAACTTTTTGCGTATACATACAGCAACTAAACTGCTGACCATAAAACCTTGTTGACGTGTTTCTTGAGTGCATTAAGTTTACATCATAAAACTGCTCACACCGAAGGAAGGGGTAAGACTTGGAATATAGCTAGTGACAGCCTTACAGTTAGTTCCGTTTTGTGCCATCGTCAAAGTTAAACTCAATTTCCTTCAATTCGATGTGATCACATTACAGACGTTTGTGCCATCAGGCACTTCTCATTGCTCAAGCAATTTTCCAATGATTCCCTTGACGGAAGTGTCGGCACGACACAAAATATAAATTCATTCTTGTATTCTTGAGAAATGCATCGGGACGTGCGATTGAGTGTCAATTTGAAATGCGGAACTGCGGTTGTGAGAAAAATCTCTAAGGGAGCTGGCATTTTCATGCAATGGTTGCTTTCAGTCAATGTTTCTTTTTATTGTTTTATTTTTTTTATGAAGACATTATGAAGAGCTCAGAAATGAGTCGTTTCCTAGTTGAAGCTGGTTAAGGCACGACAACTATTTTTGCATTAAAATCTCCTGGAAGCATCAAAGTGTACACATACGTTACATTAATTCCTGTCTGATTTGTTGTCTTTGCCAAATTTTCGGTCGGTGGTCTAGGTACAAGCCCTGGTGGCTATTACCATAATGAATCTTCAAAACACTAGTGGAAATTTGTTAATTTTCAAAAAGTCAAAAACACACTTTACTTGCAACAACACAAAAACTTGTCGACATTTTATCTTACGTGAGATCTCGTCCTGAAGTGAACGTTACGTGGACATCATATAATTCTCATCACTAAATTGAAATAAAAGTTAATTGTTTAAATTGTTTTAACCATCCGACTAAAAGTTTCCGAATTAATTTTAATGCTCATTCACACATCCTTAGCTGACTACCGTACTTACCACATGACATCGCACATGTCTAATCCCATTAGACGAGAACTGTGGATTCCTTCTCCATAAAATCCCCATCATCAAATTTTATTTCTTTTTTCTAATGTAAATTTGGTTACGTATGCTGTGACGATGTCCGACTTCCGGCAGCCAATCCATGGTACCTAAACCCCTTTTCCAGCGGCCACCAGTCGGGTTGTCGGTTTGTTTTTTGTGTCTCGAAGTGTGGAACAAAAATATCTGACATGCACCAACTCCAGTTAATTATGTGTGAATTCATGAAAAGTTGGTAAGGAAAAATGAAATTTCCACCCACGCTTCAGCGTGCACATACATAGTCAAGTCAGCTTCGGCTTCAACACGCGATAGCCATTCCACACACTAATAGAATCATGTTGTGCTTGGGTTTTTTTCTTTCATCCATTTTTTGTGCAGAATGGTTTTATTATTATTTTGTTAGGGTTTTTGTGTCTCAGTTCCTGGGAAAAGCGTGAATATGAAACACTTTTTATCCGAAGACTTTTGTTTGAAAACTAACAACAACGTTTTTTTTTATTGCCTCTAGGAGTAGCAGTTTTGGTAGCAAATGTGAGAGTTCCTGTTAGATAGAGAATAGCGTATTTCCTTTTTTTTACAAAACGAACGCGTAAAAAAACTTCATCCAGGATACTGAACAAGTGACCATCTGTTGCATTTAATAATTGTGCAGCCGTTGAGTGTCGTGCATTGGCGTTTTACTTTTTGAATGTTAACAGAGGACAGCCTGCGGCAGACTATACGGTTAAAATCTTCCGAGCAACCAGCGTTTGATAAATTTCCAAGCTTGAGTTGTAATTTATGTCGGAAATCCATATGGGAAGTTGATCTAAACTTTTCAACTTTTTTTCAGTGGAAAGTTAGTTGAAGTTATCTGAATCAACAATTTCTAGGAATTTTTTGTAAAATGTGTTAAGAGAGAACTTTGTATACAAAAACAAAAATAAAATTAATTAAAAAAGTTACCTAGGATTTTACTTAACTTAAAAACATGATGTGTCACTGACTCGGTGATGAAACGAGCAATGAATATGAATGAAAGGACGAATGAATAGAAGCGAATGTAAAGTAACGGCTCATCTTTTTATGTCACGGTATCATTATTTTGAAGAAATATCGGGCAATGACTGCACCAGCCCATAAACCACACGAGATATATCTCAGTTTATATCTCAAATTGTCTTGATTTCACTTAATTATTTGATTGCTTAATGATTACGTGGGCCTGCGCAGAAACTTGTGAAAAGTATTGAGATATATCAGCTGACTTACTATTGATCAGGGAGCAAGATGGAAGAAAAATCTCTTTTTGGTGATCTAGCACTATGAACGTTGGTTTGGAAGCAAGGTGCAATCCAAAATTAGCGTGAGCACATATTTCTGCGACTAAGCGGGCTCGCTTGATTAAGATTTTGATGAGATTTTGGACGTCTATCGAAGCGATGTTGTTGTTTTTACTTGATATTTTGTTTGACGATTGGGATGTTTGTTACCAACTAGCTGTTGAGTGGTTTGGAGTGACCACGCGGACTGGGAAAATTGAAGATGCTCCAAGAAGTGCCTGATAAATGTATGTACAGATTAAATTTTTTGTGGAATCTACTTGATAATGTTGTTTTTGCTGGATAGTTGGCTTGGACAATGGTTAAGGTTGTTACCAACCAACTATTCGTAGTTGGATCGTCCGCCCGGTCTGAGAAATATGGATTCTCTTAGGGAATTTCCTGATAAAATTGGATTTAACTGTGTACACTAGGGTGGTCGTAGGCTCTATGGGAAAAAAATTATGTCGGAATTTTGTTGATGGGAACCCCAGAAAATGTGCAGTTTATCCAGATTTTAAGATAGAAGAAGTTTTAGCGTGATTGGAACACGTTAACACGTGCCGACGGACCCTCAAAGTTTAAAAAAAACCACGATTTTTCTCTGGCGAACGAGTTGTATTAATGTCTTCTTCTGTCTCAGCCGATGGCCTCAGCCGCCAGTGCTGTATGTGTCTGTAGTTCGTTGCATTTATGTGCGAAGTACTGTGATATCAATAGTCAATAGTCAATAATTTGGAGTATGCTTGTACATGATTGATTAAATATGGCTATAATACTTTTTATTCCGTGTGGCATGTTTGAGAGTTGGAATTGGAAGTAGAATTTTCATGAAAAGTAATTAATGTATTATTAATGGCCCCTGGCTGGACGTTTACAGACTATTATTCGAACCCCTTACAAGTGCGTGGGCGGCAGCTCCAATAAAAAAATAATATTTAAATAAAATCCGTGCTGCCGCTTAAAACCCACTGATTCGCTTTATTATTCTTACGGTGCGGTTTTATTTTTCTACCGTGCTTTACGATTTGTTTTTACTTTAACATTTTTATGTTGAGTTTCTTCACGACTGTCAGTATAATCTTTCACCATGGCGGACTGTATCTTCGATAGTTGCCTTATGTTTTTTTCTGGTTTTCACTGAAAATTGTACTTCACAAACAATAAAATTGTGCGCGGATGAGGAAAAGATCATGTCGGCTGTTATTATTTGCGAGTTCGACACACATGGTCGATGATACTGGTTTCAACTTAAATAGATGAGCATGCAACCCTTCGTTACAATAACAATGAATCACTTGATGTGAACATCCTCTTGTTTTATTATTTCTTATCCATTAACTTGCTTATAATCGTAGGGGGTGTCCGGGAGACTTGACCATATGGGAGACATGAGCCACTCTAAATAATTCACGCAAATATCACTCAAATGACTCATGAGTATACCAAAATGTTTCATCCTATTATGTTCTACTTGCCAACAAATTTTTTCTAGATCCTCAGTAGGCTTTGGATGGTAAATGCAATAAGGTGTTTTTTTGGGGCACAAAGTGAATATTTTTTTTTTTTTTTATTTTCTTTCTTTCTTTTAGATATCAAATGACATTTGCCTACAAGCTAAGGGAGCAGGTTAGCTGTAAGAGTATGCGTTTTATTGTAATAATCCCAGCAAACAATTCACTTCAGAAACGAATCAGAACTGATTCATGTAAACGAAGTACATAAGCGAAAAAGAATTCATTTATGATTCGATTTGGGTATATTTCACTGGGCCGCGAAACACATTTTTGAACCTTTTTCCTGACTCCTTTACGAACCGGCTGTTCTTCATCAAAGTGGACGCGCACAAGCTCTTATATACTCGTTTACATGGCCTAGTTATGAATCCTTTTCGAACTAGATAAATGAACTCACTCTGTTCACAGAGTAAAAAGAAGACTTTTTTTTCTAAGGAAATAAGAATTTAAAAGTATATAGTAGCTATATGTAAATTAATTTCGATTTTGCTTGTGCACGTTCACTTTATTTCGAAAAAAGTGAATGAACGTCGAATGTTCTGATATTGTATGCTATATATATGCATTTATTCGATATTCATCCGTTAAAATGAAGGTTTCACGAATATATACCCTTCATTTTTACCGAAGAAAAAGCGAACATTCACCAAAATGTTTGCTGGGATGCTACAATTGCCTACATAATAAAGCAAGTTTGCTGCAAGAGTATGTGTGTATGAAAAAAAAAACAAGTTTTGAGGTATTTGGAGGGTAAAACGTAGGTAGGTTTCCAACCTTATTATAACTGATCAGTGACCAAAAGTGACAATGAAGCCTTCATCTGCCCTAACTGTGATCCCAAACAGTGATATCGTATTTTAATAAGGAATTATTTATTATTTATTTACTTTTGTTACGTTTATGAAGTTTAGTTTGTGTTTGGTTTACTTTTTTTTATATCAAAATGCATTATGAATTTATGTTTTTTGAGTTTATTATGAATAATTTTTTTTTTGTAATAAACGTTAAAGAGAATTTATTTTTGTTTATCATTACACCACAAATAAAATAAAGATGGGTTTTGAAAGGATATGAATTGTTTTTATTATTTTTTAACTCGTTTTACTCGAAGAATTTGAGTATGATCAAGTCTCCCCAACAGGGTGGTCATGTCTCCCGCCTAAGCGGGAGACTTGAGCCAATAATCTATTTTTATTCATTTATATCTTGGCAAAAATCGCTTGGGTGTACATAAAGTTTATGAGGCTAAACTTGAAGAAAATAAATGTACCTACCATGTGGCTGAAATAAATAGTTAAGTTTTTATGAACGATTTAACAAAAAGTGGCTCAAATGTCCCGACTCCCCCTACACTATAATTGGTGATGATTTTAACTGTAACTTGTTGAACACGCGCTTAGCCGAAAACTTTATAAGGGAATATGGGGCACTCAATTTGAGTCCTATTAACACTTCCAAATCAACCCACTTTACCATAGTAAATTGAAGATGAATCAACTGATATAATCAGTTCCTTCAACTTTGCAAGGATACAACAGAGAGATATTGTAGAAGCCATTATGTATATCAATTAAATCAAATTCCACAGGCCTAGATTTTAAAAGAACCGTAGACCGTTAAGCTGCTACTACGCTCCATTACTCAAATATTTAACATCATCGAAACAACATCGAAGTTCCCATTGGTTTGGAAAAAGGCCAAAATTATTCCTGTCCCTAGAATTAAAAATGGAACTTCCTCATGGTTCCGTCTCATATCCATTCTCCCGTTTCTTTCAAAGGTATTTCAAAAAAATATTTTAAAACGTTTACGGAATTATATACATCAATCAACAATCTCTTCAGCTCCTGCCAATCTGGTTTTCGAGAAAAGCACAGTTGAGAATCAGCATTACTTCCTGTGACCGATGAAATAAGAATCGCAATATACAATACTCAAATGACATTGTTAACGTTATTGGTCTTTTCAAAGGCCTTTGACACTGTGAGTCACCAAATTCTCTGTCAAAGACTGTGAACTTGTTTTGTTTTTCCCAAGAGTCTTGTAAGCTGGTTCATTCGTACCTTAACGGTAGACAAATGTCCTTGCTGTCTCAGGGATCTACCCTCGGGCCTTTCCTTTTCCCCTTGTATAGGTATCTATGAATGAGCTGCAAAGTGTTGTTAAAAACTGTAAGACTCATTTATATGCCGATGATGTGCAGCTCTTTATAAGTCGACACTTTGCAGCAAAAAATGATGCCGTAGCTTTGATGAACGAGGACTTACACCTCATTCTACAATGGTCAAAAACGAATGTGTTCGCTTAAATCCTCTCAAATCAACAGCACTTCCGATTAATCGTAAGCATTTTGATCTGTCGTGCCTAAGCTCCTTAAAGTTAGGAGTCGAATTAATTGATTATGTCAGCACTGCTAGAAAACTTGGGCTCATCTTCAACCGCACTCTTACATGGAATGACCACCACCCTAGTGCTATTGGAAAAGTCTAGGGTAGTCTACGCGCTCTTCAGGTAACTCGAAGTGTCAATCCAACAAACACTAAATTGCTGCTTGCCAAAACCCCTTGATGCCCATTATGCTGTATTCATGTGAAGTTTTTGTTTTTTTTCTTTTTGTTATTTGGACTCTGCTACTAGCCGTAAATCAAATGTTGCGTATAATAACATTACTCGCTGTGTTTTTAATCTGCAACGGTATGACCACGTATCCAATATTGTGCCACATATTTCTGGCTGCAGTCTAGAAAACTTAATAAACTTCCGATCGTGAAGTAACCTGCACGAAATCATTCAAGCTCGACAACCATTTTAATTATCATTGTAGGCTCACTTCCCCAGTTCAACAAGGACCTTAGTTTTCATACAACCTCGTTTTAATTATATAATTACTGAGCCTTCGGAACTCCCTCCCTATTGCGATAAGAAGTACAAGAAGCGCGAAAAGGTTTCGCAATTTAGCTATCAATTGATTGGCAAATCATTGATTAGGCAGGCCGTCATTCATTTTGTTTCTCTTTTTCTTCTCTATTATTGGTGAATATAGTTTCTGTTTTTTTTTTTTTCTTTTTATTTGAAATAATAATTTAAAAATCTAAATTAATTTAAAGGCTGCAAATCTTTATAAGACTCATGCCTTACTTTGTAAGCGTTTTATAAATAAACAATGAACAATAAACATTGATTCTGTATTCTACACAAATAAATAATTATAAAAAATAAACAAAAACATTTAAACGAAATCACGGCTCCAATATTTCAAAACATTTATTATTCCAATCCCATACAATAACACCTTGATTAAACGTCCAAATGTTTTTTTCTTCATTCAATGAAAATTAAAAGCGCAAATCAATTAACAAAAGGATTCCAAAAAAAGGACACCATCACAATTGCAATGGCATTTCAATCAATGCAGATTGAAATTACAGACAATTTCGGATTCGTACGTATCGAATCGAAAATTCGAAACAGGAGAACCTGAAAAAAAACCAAGTAACGCCTGAAAAGGGAAATGAAAAACTGACGCTGTCAAGCACGATTTTCGTCGGGGCAGGTTACAATATCAATTTGTCAATCCGTTGATTTTCTTTATCGTTTATTTGAAGAGAAGATTGCGTGTGGGTTGGTTAACCGCCACTGGTCGCTCAATCTCTCTTCTGAGACTCAGTTCCAGGGACACATGCCCGTGGTGCTGGTGGTTCCGCAAATAGGAAACACAATGAGGAGTGCAAATTAAAATTGCTTCACAGGCACAGCAGCATCGCGCCAATGAGTTCTTTCGGACCTTTCACTTGCAGAATATTACTGAAGGGTTTTTTTTTTATTTGTTGTAAATGGAACCTCGGATTCTAGATAGCCATGTAATTGTTGCAAATTGCAATCGAGCAAATTAAAATTTTCACTGCAAGTGATGTGTGGCTGTGGATTTCGTTTGTCAATCGATTTACTGAAGTCTTCAAATTAAAGTAAAGTGGATGTTGTGTTTTATAATATTACAGGTTGAAATGATGTGAACCCTTACAGAAGTACCTATATAGGATTTAGTAGTGTTAAAAGAATTGCGTATTTTTGCGCCCTGAAATGTAGGCATGAACTTTTGAGCGGGTTGGAATTTGTGAAGTGGGAGGAGGATGTATCCTCACATAAGCTGCAGTTGAAATTAGGAGTCCAAGTAATGCTAAAGTGAAATTTAGATTCCCCTCTATTATGATGCCCATCTATTATTAAGATTAAGTCGCACACAATTTGGGCGAATGTAGTTTAAACTTACATATTTTCTTATTTCTCGCCTCCTTTACGGTCAAATAACATTTTAAAAATGCAAACACAAACACAATTCCAATATCAATGACGCAATCTTCTATTTTAAATTCGATTCATCAAAACATCGAATACCGAATGAAATCGACTTCGACATTTTTAAGCCTGTCTAGCTAAGTAATTCACAGATTCTGATTTGAATGCATATTTTAATAAATCCTTCCTACTTCCACTTCCTGTTTCATTTCCAGTTCCTGTGATAGATCATTCATCATACTGTAGCATAGCATTGCCTTGATTTTAATGAATAGTTTGTGTGATGCAATTGGGGTTGATGTTTTTGGTAAAATTTTGAATTCCAATGACATGGACGACTTGCAGGTCTCTGTGGAATTTTCTGCGTCTAACTTTATATGCTGAGTGACGAGACGATGTACTTTCAGACAGATTTATTTTTGAATAGTGCATTATGAGGCATGCCATCAAAATCAGTATATATCTGCCACAATGCCAACGCATAAGGAAGATAAAGATTGAAGTTGTTGATCCATTCTGGTGAGAATAATAATATTTTTTTCGATTTTTGTTGGTTCAGGTTCAGACTAATTTTTCTGGTCTCCCCTGGATGTTGTCGAAGAAAGAGGGATATGGTTGGAAATAGACAAATGGATTTATGGTTTTGTGATACGCATATTTTTCACTTCCTATAGCGTAACAAGTTTAATCTGACTTTTCGTATTTGGGTTGGGTGTCGAATTTTGTTATTTCTTTAATTTTTAATAGGTGATGGTGGTGAAAGTTGACAGTAATTAGAATTGGGATTAATTCATTTTATTCAAATTGCTTCTGATGAACTGATGAGCACAAGGGACGTGGCTCTGAATTTGATAGTTATTGCACATTTTTAATTCGACATTGTGTTGGTGTGGCTTAAATTCATATTCAAGTGTCAACTTATATGGAAACAGAATTCTTTATGGTTAACCTTGCCTTATTCACGCAAACGTCACTAATATATCTCCGAAAGTCACAAGAAACGTGTCTTCCGGCTGCTTGCGTCATAAATTGGTCCAGTAGCTTTATTGGGGTATGCTTGTGGCTAAAGTGCTTGCTCCTTTAACTATCAAAGGCAAAGGGCACACATTGTTGGACTGTAGCTGGTTATTGGTCATAATAACTAATTATCAGTTAAGTTGACTTGCTTAATGGGCAGTATCGCTTTACAAATCACTGTCACTTGAAACAGAAGCTCCATTCGGAAGCCTTAGAACAGAGTTTCTGCTGATTGCCACTGAACTACAACGAGTTCAGAGCTTTGCTGAATTTAAAAGGTCCATTTTTATGACATTGGCTTGTAAATCAGGCCAAATTTGTACAATGGCTCCGATAACGTTGTCTTTGAGGGTCGCGGTGGTCTGCATAAGCCTACAACTTAAGAAAGTCCCACAAGAAAATCACACACCAAATCTCGTCTAGTCGGCGATAGATAACGATGCAAATCCATATCATAATGCAGACTACAGGAGTTGGTGATCATCGACCGATCGGCTGTCGTTGTTGACAGTGATGGCCTGTCTTCATCGAAGAAGTATAGGGACCAACCCAAAATGTGCTTTGGCACCTTGTGAATGTCGTGTGGATTTGTGTCGTCCCAACTCCGGCTTTTGCTCTTATTCAGTTACCCATTGATCAAAAAATAGGCATCATTGCCAAAGATTATTTTTCGACCGATATATAAGGTTCAATTTCCAAAAGCTCAAAAATGCAATCAGCGAGCATGCGACACTTATTATGGTGATTTGGTTGGGTCCTGGGTCAATTGGATTTTGTTTGGTAGCAAGCCCAAATCGAGACACAAATGTTGTGGTTTGCTACAGGCCAAGTTCTAATGAGCGACGCAGAATTGACTTGCCTCGGATCCTGTTGCATCCTTTCACGAACATTGGCAGATCCTGCGTTTCGTTGACGTACGATCGTTAGCTGAGCTGGTGGGTTCGAAGATGGCCACCAAACGTTGAATAGTCGACTTTGAAGGACGACCATGTACCCCATAAAAAGGACGGAACGCGATCATCGTTACTACTAGAAAAACACCATATAGAGAAATGTTCTCACAACAGCCTGGATAATGATGCTTCCTGTAAATTCGTTCGAAGAAGTACATATAGTATAGTGTTGTGATTCTTCCTACCATAAATACTAGTCTGTCAATAAATTCTGGAATTGTATCGCTTCGTTTCTTACCCACCTTTTCACCCTAGACATGTTCTTACCTCATATAGTGATTTATCTTCAAAGACAAACAGGACATTCCTAAATTTCCTTGCCCTTATATCAATTTTTCAATCCTAAAAAAAGTAACTGCAAATGCGGATACCTCTATTTAATCAAATAGTAGGTACAAGCTTTCAATATCTAATTCCGACTGCCAACAAATGTTTCCTTAAAAAAGGACAACGTAAGCATAATCTTCACACACTCGCCTGACAAAAATCTAAAAATGAAAACCTTCGACATCGAAAAATGACACCAGCAATAGTTTCATCATCGCCAGTCCCAGTAGTTGACACGAATAAAAAAATCACACATTGTCAATGCGGTCCACATTCATTTATGTATGCGCAATATTTAGGTCTGTTTAAATCGAAGGACACAGGACGACTTTCTACCTGCATTTTGCTATTCCTCCATCAAAAATGAACATCACATCGCAGTGATCTGGTCTACAAATATCGTCCAAGGACTATCCAAATCAAGCAACGTTTCCTGTTCCACTTCGTGGGGCAGCTTAAATCCTTGGTATTTATCTCATTTTCGTCATCGGTCACATGTATTTTTTTCGTTCGTTAGTTTCGTTTATTCGTCCCATCCCACATAGCAAAGTGTACGCCATAATCGTGACGTTGATGAACGATAAGCATCCTTTGGCAACAATTCGTGTGCAGTTTCTTCCCTTGTCATTATTGCCAGTCGGCCTCGGCCAGCCGCACAGTGGCCATCTCTAAATCTGGACAATTTTCTAAACACGAAAGAGATTAGCTGGAGTTGTTCCCTCGGTGCGGTCGTTCTAGATATCAGTGCACAAAAACCTCTATGCAGCCAGTGTCAATTCTTCTCTATAAACCAAACAAACATCTGCGGATAAAAGTCCAGCCTACAAACTTCAACAATCAGCCAACGAATTAGATATAGCCACAAACTTGACCGGCCAAAGGTGGGTACCTTTTCCATACATAATCGTAGATCGTACACTCCGCAGCCGCCTAATAGCCAAAATTCAAAATTTTCAAAATGCTTAGGTCACCTTACAAATTGATTTCCAGCTTTTGCGGAGATTTGTGGCCAAGTGACGTCTAAACAATATACTGCAAGACTGCAACCCAAAAAAAAAAAAAATTGAAAAAACAAGCAACACAAAAATTATTGGCGTAGACTCAGTCATATCCTCGTCACGATGCCCTCAGGTACAAGTTTAGATACTTTCCAATTGAATTTCAAAGGTTCTGGTTCCAATCCTACAGCAGCTTTCGAAAACTGGAACCTGTTGTACAGTATTGCACGGCGGCGGTGGTGGTGTCGAAAATATAAAAGGATATAGCTGCTTGTTGTTGTCTCTTATAGTTTTTCGAGAGATATCCTGACGATGGCGATCCAGCAGCAGTCGACTTTGATTAAATGTTGCGACAAATTCTCATCGAAGCGGTGATGAACGACCAAACAAAATATATGAACTGCAATCTGCTTGTGCAGCGAACAAAAATGTCCTTTTGCTGCATATATAAAGCCTTTTTCAGTATGGTTATGCATCTGGTGGACAAGGACATATTTTTCCAAAGATCCACAGATGCATGATGGACATTTTTCAGATGCAACATCTCGATTTTCGGACAAACAGCAAACTATTATACAATTTCTTCTTGTTTCGGATGTCACCGCAGAGTGCAACTCCATGTATACGTATAGAAGTTATGAAAAAGCCTATACTTACAGCGGTTTCGGTTTGTTTTTGGTTTATGGTTTTTGTGGGATTAGGAGGTCTCTGTGAATTTCTAAATTTATTTTAACTCGTGTTTAAAGAGTGATATTTCTTAAGAAGTTTTGAATTAATTTTATATCAATGAACCCAGAGATATTGATGAGACACATTTGGGAGCTAAATATGTCTGAGTGTTTTGTAAAATCCAACATTTCGAGCAAAGTTTCAGGTGCCCAAAAGATAAATTAAGAAATAGTGCTTCAATGCCTCCTCCTCGAAAGTCAAAATGTTAAGAAGTCAGCAGGTTTGGTTCAAACAATGTCATGATCGGTTCTTCCTTGGAACAACGTTTGCACCAGAGTATATCCACAAATTGTGGACTTGAAGGTATGAAGGGATAATAAACAGTATGTATAGTCCGAAAACTTCAATCACAAAAACTGAAGAAATTTCAATGGTCAGTCTTCCGATTTCCTCCATTATCTATAATGAAAACTTAAAAAAACACTCTCTAAATACTTAATTTCTTATAGTTGAACCTTCAATCTAGAAAAGTTCAGTCCAATACCAACAGAATTTCTCTCCGACTTTCCTGTGGGGCTAATCAGAAATTAATTTCATTCTTCGAAAGCCTTCGAGTGCGAGCCAACAACATAAAAGGTAAAGTCAATACATTTTACCACCTCTCCCACTTGTGCTATATCGAATAAAACTTTTCAAATAAACTTTGTTTAGAAAATTCCATTAGACTTATCGGCCATTGCGTTTGCTCCTGGCCAGTTTCTTGAAGACAATTTCATTGTTTGAACTAGCCAGGAGGTTTTATATGTTTAACGATGCAAGCTTGTGCAGTGCTTCGCTTAATATCACTTTTTGCCCATCTTCGAATTGAGGAAATCCGCAGGACCTGTCCACATCCTTCCGTGTGATTCTCCCGCATGCAATGCATACAGGATATGGTCTTAGAGAAAAGCTGGCCGCAGTGTAAATTATTAATTCCGCT
>CAKKXW010000084.1:44213-82294 GCA_920937365.1 Sphaerophoria rueppellii | reverse complement strand
CCGAAAAAATCACTGTTTGGTGCGGTTTACATGCTGGTGGTGTCATTGGGCCGTACTTCTTCCGTGATGATCAAGACCGTCACGTTACTGGAATGGGAATCGCTACCGCTCAATGCTAACCGATTATTTTTGGAATGAATTGGATGATATGGACTTGGACGATATGTGGCTTCAACAGGACGGTGCCACATGTCACACAGCGGGCCAAACAATCGAATTATTGAGAACGAAGTTCGATGAGCGCATTATCTCCAGAAATAGACCTGTGAATTGGCCGCCTCGTTCATGCGATTTAACGCCGTTAGACTATTTCCTGTGGGGCTACGTCAAATCTATGGTTTATGCCAACAAGCCGGCGACGATTGATGAACTTCGTACGAATATCGAACGTGAAATTGCAGCAGTATCGACCGATTTATGCTTGAAAACCGTCGAAAATTGGGTTCAGCGTCTGGACTTCTGCAAGCATGCCCGTGGTGGCCATGCAAAAGAAATCGAGTTCCATACATAATGGCATCAAATGTACTTCCACAGGAGTAAAGAATTTCATTGATATCCAAAACCGTTTTTGTTTTATTTAAGAAAATTTTTGTAGCGTCCCTATTGAAAACCCTTTATAAGGTTAACAAATCTGAAATTCGGAAGCATTAGCTTGTATAGTGTTAGTTTTAGGCTTCCTCATGGAAGATTGATTTGATTTTGCTTAAATAAGGCCTCTTAGTGCAAATAATAATAACTTTCTTTTTATTCAATTTTAATATTTCACTCTTCACGAATTTAGTAACAGTATTAATTTTGTGCCATAAAGTTTGAGAGAAGTGAGAGCAACAACTATTTTCAAGTTTGCTATCCACAATATAGAAGTCGCAGTAGCGCAGTGGATGAATGCTCGACTGATAAGCGGAGGGCTCATTCTCATTGTACTACATCTATACTAATAAAGGGTGTTATTTTGATTTGCCGTTAATAATGGAACACAACATCAGCCAAATGGCCGCCACTACTACGCTTACAGTACCATATCCTTTTCATGAAATTTTCCATAACCAAATCCCAAAGTGGCTGCCCTATGTCCTCGATAGACTCACGAATTCCATCCTAAGAGGTCTTGAATCGACGCTGATGGGCTGTTGGCGTAGACCCTATCTTTCAAGTCGCGTTAAATCACAAGATCTCGTTGGCGAATTGTGATCACCTCTTCGAGAGATAGCACGTAGCGGAAACTTTTCACGTAAAAGATCGATGGTTTCATTGCTTGTGTGGCACGTAGCGCCGTCTTGTTGAAAGCAAACGTTTGACAGATCAATACCATCCAATCCGGCCATAAAAAATCATTAATCTTCTCTCGATAGCGCTATCCATTGACCGTAACTTTGGTCCAGCCTCATTTTCGAAAAATGATCCCGCCGGATCATAAACCGCACCAAACAGTCACGCGTTGAGGATGGAGATGTTTTTCAACAATAACTCTTGGGTTTTCCGAGCCCCAGATGCGACAGTTTTGCTTGTTGACGTAGCCTCCGAGGTGGAAATGGGCCTCATCAGTCAAGATGATTTTTCGATGAAATTCCGGATCATTTTCATGCATTTCAAGGACCCAATCAGCAAAGACACGACGTTGTCTTGAGTTCTTGTGTTAACTGAACTTTAAAAGCCTTAAGACCACAGTCTTTATGCAAAATATGGTGCAACGACGTTTGTGGAATACCTAATTCCAAAGAACGACGAGGAATGGAAAACGTGGGTCTACAACAGCAATATTCTCAGTTGTTCTTAAGCGACGTGCACGGTTTTTATTCTTCATATCACTAACTTGTCTCAACAGCTCGAATTTGTCCAATTGCGTGAATTGCGGTCCGACAAGGTGCTTCACGAGACGACCCAAAAATGTTTTTGTTTTACGAACCTACTCTGCCAAATTTTCACCATTTTTATAGTGAATTTTAATAATTTCTATGCGTTGTTGAAGCGTGTATCGTTCCATTTTTATTAATGGCGTAGTTTCTTCTTGTCAAATGTCAAAGAATGACAGCTTCAAAGATGACAGCTAGCAAAATAGCGGGCTATTCAAAATAACACATCTTATTGGAAAACCTTATATTATAAAAAGGAAAAGGTTTGATTTCTTGTTTGTTTGTTTGAACCAAAACTACTGGACCGATTTAAAAAATTCTTCCAAGTGACATAGGCTATGTTTCATTTTCAAAGAAATTAGGGATCCTTGCTAAAACTTGAATAATCTAACACAAGGTGTAAAAAAATAAACAAATCGCACTCGAGTTTGATTCACAATAATTATCAGTAACTTCAACTTTCTGGATTCATGTGGTATCACAATGGGCCTTTGATTGGCCCAAGTGTGTCTTTTAACATCCATGACAGCCACTTTAACCTAACCTAACCTAACTTCAACTTAAAGAAAACTTTTCTTCACGACAATAAGAGAAAGCGGCACGGCCATAGTCTTTCCGATATTTGTCAAATAATATTTTCATTTGATTCAATTCAACAAACGTTAAGCTAATGATTTAGTGTAAAGGCATTATTTGGTCATTTAAAAATGCCCAAAAGATCAAGATCTCAACTTTCTAGAAATAGTTCCCAGGCTAGGGCATCACAAATACGTCGAAATGGAGAATCTTCATCAGAAACTAAAAATCGTCTATCAAGTCAGAGAGAATATGTACCAAATTTTAAGGAAATGTTCGGGTAGTAGTGTAGATGGGTTTAAAGTATTTTTTTTTACAAAATCGACGAAGCTGTTCATGAGATATGGCCAGGGTAGCGGGTATCGTGATAGCTAGGAAACAGGATAGCGAGGAGCAGTGTAGCCTGTAACGGGTAACGGATTGCGGGTACTGGGTTGAGTGGTAACTGAGTATTGGGTAACGGGATAACGGGTAGCTGGCTAGCGGGTAAAGAGAAGCGAGGTAGGGGGTAGTGGGATAATAGGGTAGCAGGTAGTGGAATAATAGGGAAGCAGGTAGTGGTTGGGTAGCGGGGTACAAAAGTCCAGGTCTTTTATCTGAGGCAGTACGAAATCTGCTGGGTCAGCTAGTACAAATATGATTAATAATAAAAATAAACGAATGTCCATGTCACCTCAGAAATAAAAGCAGCAACAGAGGATCGCAAAAGAAAACAAGATTTCATGTTGAGAATATATTTTTCTCTACTTTTACAATAACTTTTTTACTCTTTCAAAGAAACTATTGCTTTCTGTATCAAGCTGTTGTAAGGCCTTATTCGTAATTCTTGAAAGAAGCTTCTTTAAATTAATTGTTATAAGACCTTGTAGAGATTTCATCCGAGAAGCTATTACTTCTTTAAATAAATTGATATAAGGCCTTGACATAATTGATTTGAAGAAACAATGGCTTGCATAACTTGCGCCAAACGTATTTGTGTACGGTTTCATACAAGCAAGATACAAATCAAGAAATAGCTTCGCGTAAGCCTTATAGAAGTTTAATTGTTACATGCCTCTGTTTAAACAAAAAAATGAAATTTTGGTGAAGATTTAACTTCAGCATTCCGCATTAGAATACAAAGTTCCTAATCAATGTTCTTACACATTTTTGTTTTACTTTTTTTTTCGTTACTTTACTACGCTGTCATTAATGTGACGTGAAATTACTTTTGAAAGTGCAAAATATTTCACAAATTTTACATACAAACATACAATTATTGACAAGATGTGAAAATTCAAAACAAAAACAATGACAAATGGAACAACATTCCGCAATATTTCGCTACTTGTTGTGTACCTAGTCAGAAATAAACACGAAACATATTTTAATTTGTTTATTTGTTTATGAATCAGGTTTTGTTCATTTATTGAAATCTCACAGACTTTACGTTTTGGGGCCAGGAATCGTGGCAAAGTGTTGGAAGAATAATAAATCGTTGTCTTAAGGCGAACAGAAGTATTATTTTTTTATCATTTTTAAGAATTTTAGCAGATTGTTGGTTCTTGAGTTAACGGTTTGATGATTTTTTTTGCTTAAACTAAAAATACATCCCTACATTCTAAATGATTGACTTGGACGGTCGTTTGCATTGTGGATTTGTGAAAAATATGGGTAATATGAGAAAACTGTGGCGTATACGCAATTTTCACTTTTCAGTTCTTTTTTTTTAAATTCTGTCAAAGAAAAAATGACAAACCAGTTTTGCAGCGCGATCTTTCAAACAAACAAAAAAAAAGCCCAAAATCTTGTTCAACAAGATAGGAAAATGGCGTTTATCCCTTGGTGAGAACTTAAGAACTTAAGTGAGCTGATGACAATGATTCGGCCCTCTTCTCTGTAAGTTGAGCAGCAGGTACATTTGTCCATATCCCACACTGGGGTACATTTTGGACAAATTCCTCCCCAGGATTTTGCACAAGGTGAATTAAAACGGAAAAACCACTCTGTGCTTGTGTATTTCCTCATCCCTTTGACCCCATGAACATGTAAAATATACGGGCCTGCCAGGGATTGCCAATGTGTCAATATCTCACAGTACTTCGGTGGCGTCACCATAAGAAAGTAATTCTTATGGTGACGCTACCGACCCGATTGGATCAGGGCTTCATCGAACAAGCATCTCCAGCCAGCTCGGTCCTTAGCTAGCTGTCTCCAGTTTCGAACGCGAAGTTGGTTCATGTCCTCTACCACCTGTGTGCTTCACCTGAGTCCCGGTCTTCTTCTTTTGCGAAGACTCTACGGGCCGGAGCACTGTTTTCCATTCGCTCTACATAACCCAGCTATCAAAGTCGTTGGACCCAAACTTTTCCGGCTAGATCAGTGTCTCTGAACAGCTCGTACAGTTCTTGATTGAATCTTTGTCTCCATTCTCCATTTATGCAGACTGGACCAAAAATCACTCGAAGAATTTTTCTTTCGAAGCAGTCCAAAGCGTTTTCATCCGACTTTTGAAAGATTGTGTCTCTGGTGTTGACGTTGGAGTTTTGCACAAACTTTTCAAGACTGATGTTGAAGAAATCACATGACAACGCATCGCCTTGTCTAAATCCCTTTTTGACATCAAAAGTGTCCGTTAGGTTTTTTTTTTCGACGGCTTGAATACTGAATATTCCATTGTCATCCTACACAGATGGACGAATTTTTCTAGGATGCCTAAACTAGACATTGCTCTAAATAGTTGGTCTTTATAGACGCTGTCATACGCGGCCTTGAAATCGATGAAAAGGTAGTAGTTCTCAACTTGAAGTTCCTTGGTCTTCTCCAAGATCTGCCGTAGGGTGAATATTTGATCGATGTTGGACTTTCCGGGTCTGAAGCCACACTGATAAGGACCTACCAGGTTGTTGACGAAGGGCTTCAAAAGTTCACGTAGCACGGCAGATAAGATCTTATAGGCGATGTTAAGGAGACTAATAACTCTGTAATTGGTGCAGTTCAGGGAATCTTCTTTCTTGAGTAACGGGCATAAGATTCTGAGGTTCCAGTCGTCGGGCCTCTGACCAAATTTTGCAGATGAGCTGGTGCATTCTCCTAACCAAATCATCTCCAGCTGTTTTGTATAGTCCGGCGGCTAGGCTGTCTGCTCCAACAGCTTTGTTCACTTATTCACTTCGTCAATGTCGGGTAGGTAAAATTTTCGAACCTCATTCCTGTTGTGACATCCCTCTATCTCTTCGATCGCGCATGAGAAGCGCGCTCCCTTCTTTTCTTTTTGAGAAGTTTGTGCCCTTCTCTCCTTTTCTGCTGTTAGAGCTTGCGAGCTAATCTTTTACTTACCCCTTTAGCAATTCTAAAGCTTTCTGTCTAGAAGTTAGTTTTATCATCACCAGGTAATCGCTTCAACAGCCTCTTTGTGGCTTAAACCAAAAACTTACTGCAAGAATAAGTCGGAGTAGTTTAAAATTAATTCTTGAATTTAAATTTTTGGGAAAATTATCCACTTTGCTGGGCATAAGTCCTTACATCTTTTGACTTCGAGATTAAGGCACACCTACCTGCATAATTATAATTCATTACGTGGTAGAAACTATGCGAATAGGAACATCCTTTCTGCAACTCGCTGGACGAGGCGTTAAATGGGCACTGGTCCATGAACGTTCTTTTAGATTCCTGTTTTTTTTTCACAATTTATTCGTCCTCAGAAATTTAAGATAAATTGGCTTCTGCTATCAATTTGACGCATTCACTGATTGCCAACCATCTCATCCCATTAACAAACCACTTTCAATTTGGTGTAAAGCCCAAACATCAAACAACATTTTGTAGAAAGAATAAACGTGACTCAAGAGAACTACAAGTACAACAACGTCGTGTTCGCACTCAAAAATACTATCACTAGAAATTCCATCTATCTGAACTAAGATGTAGAATCTTTCGTGCATAAACCAAATCAACTATACTCTAAAAGAATTTAGATCAATCTACATACAAATTTTGCTAAACATACACAACCCATTTTACATAGCAGCCAGCGCATCGAACAAAATTGAAAAACAAATTCCTATACTTTTTCATATTGGGGCTTGGGACTTCTTTTTTTTGCTCCTCAGCGATAAATTTTTGTATTGCAAATTCACATGATGTGTCTTCTTGTTTGTGTTTGTGTTCGCATTCGATGGAAAAACGAGAGGAAAACAGAAATGTAGTCGTCTTTTTGCTGCACATTTTCAGTTAACAGGAAAAAAAAGAAAACTGTTAGCTTTAGATAGGATCTGCTAAGAATAATTTATGTTTTTTAGGCCATTCGTTCCTCGTGGGCAAACTTAATATCTACAAGATATAAAATACCAAGTTCCTCTATATTCTTGCCTAATGCAACCAAAAATAAGTGAAACTGTTTTGAATCACATCCATGGAACCTTGTTTAAAGTATTCTAATGGAACAGCAGCCAAAAAGACACTGCGTTCGGACAAGAAACTAAAGGACTGAAAAATGTAAGGTTGAACACAAACCGAAGCGGACAAAACGTCTTTCTGTTTTACGACAAAAAATCATGTCTTTGTGTCCATTGCTCTTATGAGACAACACACACCGAAAAAGACACGATACAACACGACAAAAAGTAGTGTCCGCCTGTCGGTTGCAGTAAATACATAGAGTTGTTTAGGAGCAAAACATACCGAAGATGACAAAAAGTCCGGGACAAAATGTCAGCACCTAAAACTGTGCACCGTCTTATGAAGTAACACACACCAGAGTGAACAAGACAAACAAACAGAAAACGACAAAGAAACGTGTCAATGGTATAGGTTGTATAGGAGCAACACACACCGAAGCGGACAAAGACAAGACATTTTGTCTTTGTCGGCCTCTTTGTGGGGTAAAATACGACAGGACTTTTTGTCAAAAGATGCTTCGGTGTGTGTTTAGCCTAAAACTTCATGGCTTTCGTTTATGAAAACCTTTCTTCATGAAAGTCTCAATTTTCGTTTGACATTAAATTAGTACAGAAGAAACTTTTTCGTCTTTTTTCGAGTGCACCCTCTTTAATTTTGTTAAAGAAAAAAAAGTGCAGAAAGGCATGTTGGATGTACGATTCAATTATTGTCATACTCGAGAGTTCTTTCTCGGAATGTGCCTATTCTTCGCTATCCTTTTGTGATTTTTATTCTTTGTCAACACTTTTCTGATGCTTAAAGTTGAAGACGAGAATATTTTTTTTCTATTGGCGAGATGTTTATTTTTTTTTGTGCGAACGATTGAGTGAGTGCTTTTGATTATATTGCATGGCCTTGACATATAGAATTACTGTTCAAACTGTTTTATGTTTTCATTTCTCTGAGTGCGGATGGTTGTAAAGTGGGTCACGGTGAATTGTCAGCATCAAACGGAATAACACTCACTGGAATTGGAGTAAAAAACGTTTCAAAGTGACAGGTGAGATGGGTGAGGCTTAGGGGGTTGTTTGGTAAAAATCGCTCCGCACTAGCATGTCGTTTCGATGTTTATTTTATATACATGTGAGCGTTTCGTTGGGAGCATAAATATATCACTTCTTTTTGGGAAAATATACACAACACAAGAGTGGAATTCAGACGAAAAGGGTACTCTAATGTTGACATTTTTTTTTTTTTTTTATTTTTAATGAAGGAGAGGGAGCTTAGGATAAAGATAAATATACTTTAAACAGCATTCTTCATGCATCCCAACGTCTTCAGAACTTAGCTTTAGTCCAATTGAAGCAATCAATAAAGAAAAAGAAGACACTGCACCTGGGATAGTCAGAGGGCTGGGAGGCAAAGCTGAATAAGGTTTCCCAAAATAGATCTTTCCCTCTGTTTGCTATTGAAGTACATAAGTTTGATTTTTATTGTCATCTTCAGTCACCAGTGAGTCGTTTTATGTCTTTTAGTTTCAGTTAACATTTTATTTTAGATATCCATAGGTTAGGTTAGGTTATATGGGCTGACAGTTGTTACCGTCACACTTAGATCAATGTAGATCCCTTGTGATACCCTGAAGAATTGTAACTTCTGACAAAAGTGGTTTAACCTATGAATTCTATGGTTAATCGAGCCATTTGGTGGACTTGATAAAGTTCAATAGGCGATTGCCTGGGAGTTCAGATAGGTCTTCTAGTTCATTGAAGAAATAGTTGCCTAAGAATTTTGATCTAGTACGGCAGAGTGCTGGACAGTGGCATAGGAAGTGGCCGTATTTTCGTGCTCTTCCCCATCGCCGCATCCTCTGCATATGTCGTCCTTACTAGGCCCCATCGTCTTTTTGTGGTAGCCAATTAGGTTATGTCCCGTTATCACACCTATAAAGCATCTTAGGGTTTATTGAGAAGTAAAATCTTATTTGATTTCTTCTTGTCATAATGAGGCCAGAGTTTCCTGGTGTTACTTCAGGTTTCTAGTAGGTTCCATCTGCCATTTGCTTTTTGAATGATATAATTACTAATGTTTCTTTTTAGTTCGCACTGAGGGATTCTGATGTTATGGTTTATGAGAGAGGGATCAAGTACCGAGCCCTTCTCTTGCGAGCTCATCCGCTTTTTCATTTCCTGGCACACCACTGTGACCGGGAAACCAGCAGAGTCTTACGTTGTGCTGCATACCAAGAACCCTAAGCTCTTCGCGGCAGCAAGAAACAAGCTTTGACTTGATTTGCATGGCAAAGATCGCTTTTATTGCTGCTTGACTATCAATGAAAATGGTGATATCAGCGTGTGGTACCACCATCATGGATATTTGATTAGCAGCGTTTTTCACTGCCAAGATCTCAGCTTGGAAGACGCTGCTATGGTCAGGAAGTCTGAATGAACCGGCAAGGCTGAGTAGAAACCTGCCCCTACCCCAGTAGTCATTTTCAAACCGTCGGTAATGATGGTAAAGTTCGATTCGTTAGTGTAGGGTACACTGTTTTCCCAGTCTTCTCTATTAGGGAAGCTGGTAGTAAAGTTTTTATTGAAGTCTAGATAAGGGGTCATATAATCCGTACGAACGTTATTACCAACGTATTTTGTAAGGATCGTGGTATGGCCGTGTTGACTAGATGTCCAAATATTGGTCTGACTAAGTCTAAGAGCGCTGTTTGCTGCTGATTCTTGTGCAAATAAGTCTATGGGGATGAGATTTAGGATCGTTTCGAGACCCGCTGTTGGGGTGGTACTCATTATCCCCGTAGTGCTTATGCATGGCATTGCTTGTACTTTGGTAAGGGTCTTAAAGTTCGTGGATTTCTCCAGAGCTGCCACCAAACCAAACTACCATAAGTCAGAATGGGTCTAACTATGGCTGTATACATCCACATGATTATCTTAGGATTTGGACCCCAATCTCTTCCTAGAATCCTATTACACGAGAAGAGTGCAATCATGGCCTTCTTGTATCTTTCTTGTATGTTTGGACCCCAGTTGAGTTTCTTATCCAAGATAACTCCAAAATATCTCGCTTTTTCTGAAAGTTTGAGTGGGGTGTTGTCAATTTTTGGCAGTTCGAAAGAAGGGATTTTCTTTCTATTGGTGAAAAGTACCAGTTCTGTTTTCTGGGGTTTACTTTAAGACCGCATTTCTTGGTCCAGTTATTGACCGTAGTTAATGCGTTTTCTAATTGTTCGCTTACAGTGGTTAGGTATTTTCCTGTCGCCAGAAGCGCTAAATCATCAACTCTAACACCACTGTTCTTGAGATTGATGAGAATTTCATTCATCACCTAAGTCCAGAGAAGAGGTGAGAGTATTCCACCCTGTGGGGTTCCTCTAGATGTGTACATTTTCATATCAGATTTACCGAATTTAGAATGGATTAGTCTATTTTTCAACATACCGTGATCCATCTTATAAAGATATCCATGGACCCTTGACATTATAAGTAGTGATGTTTCGAACCGGAATTTTACAAACCGATAAGATATGTGTCTAGGTCGCCAGAAGGATATTTCGTCCTAATTGTAAGCGAATCCACAGGATTTTGCACAAGGTGAATTCAAACGGAAGAACTACTCTGTGCTGGTATATTACATCATCGCTTTGACCCCATGAACACGTAAAAAATGCGGCCCTGCCCTATGAACAGGGATAGCCTGCGTGAATATCTCACAGTGGTATTGTTTCCTGGAAAAATCGCCTGACAAGATTTTGGATAGGGTGAGTTCAAACGTGTGTTAATTTGTTTGAGTAGACTTCGTAACTTACTTACTTTCTTATGGGGGCGCTACAGTCCAGATCTGATCATCGAATAAGCGTGTCCATCCAGCCAGGTCCTCTATCACCTGTGTGCTCCACCTGGGTCCCGGTCTTCCTCTTTTGCAAAGACTTTACGGGCCGGAGCATTGTTTTCCCTTCGCTCTACGTGACCCAGCTATCTGTCGCTAAATAGCTCGTACAGTTCTTGATTGAATCTTCGTCTCCAGTGGCTCAATAGAGGGATAAGATATGAGTCTAGGGCGTCCTTATTGTTAGCGGATTGCCCCAAAAACTGTTTTAGAAAACACTCATATGTTTTGTTGACAAACCAAGTTGGCTACATCATCCTTGAAGAATAACTGCTGAAGTTTTTAACCAACTAAATGTACCTCCATTTCAAACTATCGGATTCAACTTAGTTGTTCCCTGGTAACAAGCCCCATCTAAAGACAAAAGTTCCCATGAAAAAACAGTCACATATTGTTGACAAACTTTTGTTTTTTTATAAACTCCTTAAGCCCTCAAAATATCAACAAATTTTAACATTCAAAATAAGGTTGACCTCCAATTAAAAATATGAAACTATTTTGTTTGTGGCGAGTTCATTTTTGTATTTTTTGTGTTCTTCCGAATCTTAATTCTGAAAATGATATGTCCCCAAGTGTAAAAGTCTCACTGAGAGAAAACCCCAGCCTTCTAATTCCCAACTAACTGCAAAAGCAAATAACTTTTAAATCTACTTTTCAAGACAAACAACAACCTTTATTAAATCAACTCCGCAAAACTTCTGTTTTCTGCCTTCAAGTGGAACAAGTTCTTCATAGTGAACGTAACTAACTCGTCCACTGAGTTCCAGTGACCATCATTCCACCTACCACATCGAATTGTTGCTGCTTTCCCGGGGGTGAACAGTGGTTATAGCTTTACAGACACATAAAACGCTTCTAGTTTTATGAAATGGCCATGACCGACCGACCGACCGACACCGGACGACTACGCCATGCGTTGTTAAGAGTGCTTCTATCAATCCAAAGCAGAGGCGGGTTGGTCTGCTTCTTCTTATGCTTTTCAATCATGATAATAACTTTAAATTTAGTGTGAAGTGCATCTTCCCCCATCCACATTGTGAAGAAGCCTATACTCCAGTTACCCCTCCTCTTCCCTCGTGATTCAATTTGGCCATCCACCCGAGGGAACCTGCCTTGACAATAAGTCTATGACACGCTAAAGATGGTGTTGTATAAAGAATTATTACATTAAGAGTTTTTTCGACGAAGATGAATCTCTGATGCTTCAAGGGTAAATTTATTAAAGTGCTGTGGTGTTGTTGTTGTTGTTCAAGTCTAAAACGAAAAAGAATCGAGGTGAGTTTGTTGTTTGTCTAAAAATAGGTACAAAATCTGGAAGGAACGCGAGATGCAATTTATCATGACGGGTTTGTGGGGAACTCTCAAGAGTTCTGATGTGTGAATAGTGGAGTCAATGATTTGTGGACGATAAGCCTTAAGAGCATGGTGTAGGATTTGTCTATGCGATTGTTGTTTTGAACTTAAAACAATTTAATGAATATTGTGAGATTAAAAGAATTAAAAACGCAATAAAGTTGAGGGATAAATTCATGTCTCATGTTTTATCTTATGTCCCCATGTAAAGTGATGTTTCTTTTGGTTTGTCGTTTTGAATATGACATTTTGATGGACTGTCTGCTCAGTTTTTTTCGCTTTCGAAACACTGATTTATGATGAAACGAGATTTAGGGGTCGGCTGTCCTGTTGTAATTTATGAATTGTGACCTTGATAATAAAACCAACAGTCAAAGTTTCAAATTAACTCAGGATTCTAATTTTGTCACTCATAAAAAGTTGGTTTTGGGGCCAAAGTTAAATAAACAAGATTTTGTAAAAAAGAAATTCTTCGGATTTCATTATAAGAATGAGGAAATTTTTACCCCAACAAGAACTTTCGACTTTTGAGCAGTTTAACAGCATTTGCTTTCCCGATGTGCCTGCTCTTGATTCAGTCCCGCCATTTGCAAAGACAATACACGACAAGATGCCAAAAACCACCCTTATAACCCGCAAACTATACGACGCTGCCCTCTGAAATGTGGACAGGAGGTGTGAACGTCTGATGCCTTTTGTCAACAATCTGATTGTTCCTTATGAATGTGGCTTCATACCAGGAAAGTCAACCATCGGCCAAATTTTCACTTTGCGGCAGATCCTGGAAAAGACCTATGAACTCCAAATCGATACCCTCCACCTTTTCATCGATTTTAAGGCCGCGTATGACAGCATCTACAGAGACGAACTGTGTAAAGCTATGTCTAGTTTTGGCATCTGTGCCAAGCTCGTTCAAAATCACGATGCTCCATCAAGGTTGGCAACGAGCTTACGGAATCTTTCGACGTCAAGAAAGGATTAAGATAAGGTGATGCACTGTCGTGCGATGTCCTTAACATCGTTCTTGAGAAGATAGTCAAGAACTCCACGGTCAACACCAGCGGCACTATCTTCCAAAAGTTTGTTCAACTTCTCTCGTACGCCGATGATATTGATATAATGGGAAGAACAAAGCGTGATGGCAATGGCGCCTTTGTGAGAATTGAGACAAAAGCGGCAAAAATGGGTTAAGCGGTAAATGAGGGAAAAACGAAGTATATGCTGTCTTCGAGGAAGGACACTCAACACCGACGGCTCGAACAGAACGTCGTGACGCATACAACTTCGAGGTAGTAAAGGAGTTTGTCTACCTAGGCTCCGCTATAAACACGGGCAATAACACCAGCACCGAGATCAGACGAGGAATAACTCTTGCTAATCGCTGTTTCTTTGGGCTAAGAAAGCAATTGAGTGGAATGTGGAAAAGCCCTCTCTCGAGCAACTAAGGTAAAATTGTACAAAACCCCCATCATACCAATCCTGCTGTATGGTGCAGAACAAATCGGATGAAAGTGCCTTAGGCTGTTTCGAGAGGAAAGTTCTTCGGGTCATCTTTGGCATTGAAGGGGAATGGCGAAGAAGATATAACAGCGAACTTTCCGGATTGTACAACGACATGGACCTAGCCAGAAGGGTCAAGGTCCAGAGACTCAGATGGCTCGGTCATTTAGAGCGGATAGACACCAATGCTCCGGCCCGGAAAGCCTTCGACACAATTCCCGAGGGACGTAGGAGGAGAGGAAGACCGCGACTCAGGTGGCGCACTCAAGTGGAAGAGGACCTCAATCAACTTGGAGTGCAAAACTGGACCGAGGTGGCTGGCGAAGACTGTTGATTGAGGCCCAAGTCCACAACGGACTGTAACGCCATCTTAAGTAAGTAAGTAAGGTGCGAACGTTCATATCCCACACTAGGGTAAATAATTGGACTAATTCCCCCACAGGATTTTGCACAGGGTGATCTCAGACGACAAAAACCAACTAGTGTGCTGTTATTTCCCTGAAAGTAGTTTTAAACTACGATTTGTACTGTCCAGAGATTGTCTGCTGAAAGGTCTTCGAGTTCCTCAAAATTTATGAAAGGAATATATGAGTGTGACAGAGCGAGCTTTGGGTGACGGCGAAGGAAGAGGGCAGTGGCTTCTAATGTTAATCCAACAGGTAGTGACCGTAATCATAATCAGGAGGTATTGTCAATGTAGTATTGTGGTTGTCGAAAATACGTTCTTGTTAGTCCTTAAAAACACTTAGCAATTTCTTACTGTTCTAGGCGTCCAACATTGAACTTTTATTTAAACTCACTACTGCATCCGAAAGTGTCGTCTTTTGGCAAGAAAACTGCATCTTTTATGTTCCCTCCAGCATTTACAAACTTACTGTCAAATGAATTTAAATCAAATTTCGGTCCGTCACGGTTGAAAAAGCCATAATTCTAATCACGCATCCAGAAAGTGAAATCAAATCGAAAACGATTAAACATTAATTAAATCTCGAACTGAAAACGAAACCAAAACAGTATCGCGCATAGAATTAGGAACTTTCCCTTTTCTTTGATGACCTAGTTCGACTGCAAGAATAAAGCAAAATAATCAAATGTTCAAAAATAAGAACAGAACAAGATATACACAGAAACAATTTCGATATAATTTATTTTCTGTCTTCATCAGACGTTGCGTTGCTTGCATAAATTTTGTCTGTGGTTTCCATTTATTTTTATTGAAGACAATGTGGGAAAAAAGCGTAAGACAAGGAGCCACGCAGGTAGAAAAAAAAAAGCTCAGTGAAAGGCTAGACTCACATTTTTCATCTTCGAAATCACAATCTTTGACTGAAATCTGTCTTAATAGCTCCACTTAGTCTGCTTCAAAAATAACCAGACACATCATTTTTATGCTCGTAATGGAAAGTACGTTTACCAAAACAAAGTACCTACGTGTCTAATGCATAAATTACAAGAAAAGCTACAGACTTTGTCGCCAAACATGTCATTCAAACAAATTTCAAAGTGTATAAAAAGAAAGTTACAATATTTTTGTTGCGGCCAATGACTGCGACCACGATCGCCGCGGGCAGGCCGGTTCGTTGCGTAGCGGCGATTAACCTGCGTGTAGATACTTTTAATCTATGATCTCTATCAAATGACCAAAATGCTGTTTATAATAATTAAACTCCACTTTCTTTCCGTTAAACTGGATCAAGCTAAACAAGGAGAATGTAGTTCATCAATCTGGAGACTACGTGCACAGTCTTGTGCAACAGTTTTTACAACCAACATTACTATAGCCTTTTGTTCTCCATCTGCACCACAACCAGGATTCACTTTTTGCTACTCTATTGGGTAACGCCATTCAGAAGGTAAGGTTAGGTTAGGTTTGATGATAAGGGGTGTGCACAGCGTGAACTGTTGCATACATGGGGACCTACTGGTCCATTGTGATCTCCTATAAGAAATAAAAGTTAGCATCGATGTTTCTCAAACTTGCCGCTTAGCGTAGACTGGCTCGTTAACGAACCAGCCTGTGGTCCCCAACAAACCTGTCCCCGAAATGACGGAGTCTGTTAGTTTGGAGGTTCGGACAGTCAAAGAGCAGGTGTTTAATGGTTTCTATTTCCTCCTCATCCTGACAGGTCCTACAGAAATCGGGTGCAAAAGCCCCTACCTTGTTGACGCAATGACCCGTTACGTTAGTACACCTATCACGATTTTAATGTTCCTTTTACTCTCAGCGATAGAATATACCGAGTTTCCTTTTCATTAGTGTTAGGCCATACACTTCTAAAGATTACGCAATCGTCCCTGGATTTCCAGGAGTGATTGATTTTCTCTTTTGATTTACGGATCTTCTTTTGAGTAATCGAGTGGTCCCCTATCTGAATGGTCGCTACTACTTGTATCTGCTTCTGATCCTTTTCAAGCTAGTTCATCTATACTATTTCGTTCTCTTCTATATTGCTATGTCCAGGAATGCAAGAGAGTTTAACCTGCTTAGTGTGGCAGATTATATTTAATTCCGTCCTACAGTTTAAAACTTCCTTTGATCTTATGGTCTCACTAGCTAAGGCTTTGATAGCAGCCTGGCTGTTCACGAAAAGTGTAATCTCCGAGGAGCTTAGCTTTTCATGATCTGTCATTTCAGCTGCTTTTTCAATGGCATAGATCTCGGCCTGAAAGACATTAAAGTCTGGGAGTTAATACGCCGCTCTCATGTTGAGAGATGAGCAAAACACTCCAGCACCTGTTCCTGATTCCATTTTTGAACCGTCGTCAGTGTAGAAAGGGATACCCTGTTCACTTATAAGTGAATAAGGATCCCAACCCTGTCTTTCTGGTATGCAAATAGAAAATTTCCTAACAAATTCTAGTAGAGGGGGAATGTAATCGGTATTCTCCATGAGTCCTGGAATCGTGTCATATCTTTGAAGGCCATTGAGTAACATTTTACTCCGTTACGTACGTGTTTTCTTGAACGATGTTTAGGGGCGAACCATTAACATTAAGAGCGAACTCTCGGGCGACCTAGATTCGTGTTTTATCTCTCTATAGAGCCATTACATGTAAAATTTCATCTGCCAATGGCGAGGATTTTGAAAGATCAAAAACCTCATTTTTGGGATAATGTGGTAGTGTCCAAAGTTTTTATTTCAACTTTCACGGACACTGCCTCTTGCGAAGAACTGACAAAACTTCCAAGAGTATCACCTGTCTTGAAAAAAGTGCTTCTCAACTTTGCCGTTCGGAATCGGCGTAAAATTGTAGGTCCCCTCAATTCTTCACACGCACCTACAGGATTGTTGATGAGAGTAAGCCACTTAGGCCTTGGCTCTTCAAGAGCTGTCGCGCCACTCAATTTATTTTATGGTTACATCTACGAAATATCACTCTGGCGACCTAGATTCGTGTCTTATCTTTCCATTGAGCCATTAACTGTCAAATTTCATCAGCGGATGGCAAGGGTTTTGAAAGATCAAAAACCTCATTTTTGGGATAATGTGGTAACATCTAGAACGAAATATCACTCTGGCGACCTAGATTCGTGTCTTATCTTTCCATTGAGCCATTAACTGTCAAATTTCATCAGCGGATGGCAAGGATTTTAACGGATTAATGATCTCATTATCAGGGCTTCAAACATTTAGAACGAAATATCCCTCTGTCGACCTAGATCCGTTAGTTATCTCTTTATTGAGACATTAACTGTCAAACTTCATAAGCGGATGGCAAGAATTTTGACGGATTTAAAACATAATTTTTTCCTTTTTTTTCAAGCGTTTTCTGTCCAAGACGTTGTAGTCGCAGTAGTAAAATCGCTTTAGTTGGACTTTTCGCCAAATATTGTCATACCTCATCACCTGATTTTTTTTCTTTCTCTTTTTGACTCGAACAAATTCGACTCATACAGAATTGACTGTTAATTTAAGATCAAAGCGTGTGTTGCAGTCCTTTAATCGATTTTCGAACATAAAACCATACAAAACTTTCCAACCCGACTGTTGAATGATAAAGTAAATGTTTGATCTTTTAATTGCGAATATTATACTCTATGTACACTCGAATCTGCATACAACGCAAAATAACAGAAAGAAAACTATGAAGATAAAATTAACGGATAAACCAGCCCGCATCCAGCAAAAGCAAGATTTCCAGACGAAGTCATTCCGTACATCGCCGTGCGCGTCTTGTCGGTGTATGGGTCGATTGGTACAGCTTGTTCAATTCCAGACTCAATCGATTGGAAAATATTAAGTGAGTTATAGGCTGGGTGAATAAATTAATCGAAGCTTCAATGGCGGCTTGAGAAAAAAACCCATTAAACGGCATAACATTATGGGTATTTTACCGGCACGCGGTTTCAACCCATACAAGCAGCAACACCGCTCCCAGGCGATAGTATTTTTAACTATTTCCAGTTTGTTCCGATGATGGAAGTTTGTACTACGAGTTGTTTGTTGACTAATTAAAAAGATATTGAACTCTGTGGGTCTGTTTTATTTCGCATTGGGCCTCCGACAGCTGCTTGTAACTGCTGTTAAAGGCTTTTTGATGGGCAAAGCTGATTTACTAAAACGGGTGCAATATCCACCCAGTTCGTTATTGACGTAGTTTATTGCATTTTTAGTGTGGATTTTAAAAGTTTTTTCTGTTTTCTTTGATAGAACATTGTTGCTGGGTGCCGGTATATTCATGTTTCTTATTCGATTTGAGCTTTTCCGAGCTTAATCAAATTTTAACTTCTGAACTATTAATTTGTGTTTATGACCTTGCAGGGAGTGTGCCTTAAAATTCAATTTGTTGCCCGTTCTCGAAAGCTTTAAACATCATTTCAGAAGTCTTTAAATGCCTCAAACACACCTTTACAGCTTTTATTACTACTTCATACTTATGTATACTGAACCCATCGTTCTTGACTTTTATTTTCTCTGCGATATAATTGAATTCCATTTACCCGAGTCGTGTTTCAACTGTGCACTCTGCCTGACTGCCAAGTCCAATGGTAGAACGTGCCTCAGCTTCTATGCTGTCGAACAATATTTACGCACATTCAGTCCTTTCTTTGGCATTTATTTATTTTATTTCTTGTTCGTGTTTGCTTTCTGTGTTTCGCATCTTTGAGTGATAATGCGTAAGGCAAATACTTAAATGTAGAACAAACGATATCTGGGCTCACATGTGTGTTTTGAACATTTGGGTATGATTTTATTAGTACATTAGTTTTTCTCGCGGGATTGGTCATGTAAATTATTTCCCTCTCCCGTCTCGCACTACACATACAAATGTCAGATGGAATCTCTACTTTTTGCTGAGAACGTAGAAGTCACAAAACCGCCAAAAGATACCACTACGTCAAAAGTATCCTTGTCTTGACAAAACCAGAAATCACCCTGATCGTTTAGATTTATACGGACTGAAGTCTTCAGAGACGATCAGGGAGCTTGACTCTTTGAAACCGTTACAGTTATTTCGATCCGACATCAGAGTATGTTCTGATTCAGAATTTCGGCAATCTCTCGCTAAGTGCCCTTGCTTGTTGCATTTGAAACATATGCCATGAAATTTGAAAGGTTTCTTAAAAAATTTCTTTCCAGCAAATGCTGGTCTCACGTGATCATCTTCATCATCTCTATCATTCAACTTTGCTTCTTCTAAAAGCAGTCTGTCTTTGGTAGTTTGAAACGTTAAATCACTCCCACTAAGGTTTTGTAAGGCAGTAACCAACGGATCAAATTTTTCAGGCAGGGTAAGAAAAAACTGAGCTAGAAGATCACATTCCTCTAATGATGCTCCCGTCATTTTAAGCTGCCTTACCAAATTTTCAAAATCCGTAAGGTGCTTTGCGATTGAATCACCGTCTTTCATCTTGAGCTTCAACAATTCCTTCCTGAGTAAAACCTGATTTACCACAGATTTTGTTGCAGAAGACGATTGGAGGCTTTTCAACATCTCTTTAGCTGTAGTCTTCTCGCGAATGTAGCTCAAAAAATCATTATGAACAAACGCTACATCTCCCAGATTAAGCGAGTCAAGATGGATCTTGACCCAAAATTGCCAATCATCAAATCCGCCTATAAACTTGACCTCTCACATGACAACTCGATTCTTCATTCACTTCAATTTGTCTATTACAAAATTAAATTAGTTCTCCTTTTTCTCAACAGATGGCGCTGCAATCGGTGGCAAAAAAATGGTAATTTGAATTGTTCACTAAAATGCTTTGTGAGCTTTCCGATTCATCCTTCCCAAACCGGCTTTATCAATCAAATACGTCTTTTTGGTCACTGTGGCGTATGAGTACTCCTTTTTGCTGAAAAAGTAGAAGTCGCAAGAACGACGAATGATACCACCACGTTAAAAGTGTACGTGTCTTGACAAAACTAGAAACTAGTGTGCGTTTTTTGACATCTGGCTTGTTTTACCTATAAACCTGACCTCTCTTCATGTGACAAGTCGATCAAAATCGTAGGTCATTCTTCATTCACTTAAATTTGTCTATTACATAATTGAATTAGTTCTCATTTTTCCCAACAGATGGCGCTGCAATCGGTGTCAAAAAATCGCAATTTGAATTGTTCACTAAAATGCTTTGTGAGCCTTCCGATTCATCCTTTCCAAAACGGCTTTATCAATCAAATAGGTCACTTTGGTCACTGTGGCGTATGAGTACTTTTTTTTTCAATCAGAGAAATCTATTTAAAAACCTAATTTAAATTAACCGACAAACAAAAATAAAATAAAATGAAACTGAATCTATTTAAACGCCTCTCACTGTAATATCCTCATTCCAGCTGCTTAGCGATGCGAATTGCGTATTTCTCTAACTCAGCTGTAATCATGTCATCGAAATCGATATAAATACTTGATATGCCTTCAAGTATTCCCAAAGACCAACACAAAAGAACCCCCCCCCACGCACAATAAGCTAGTAGTAATTTTAAGCAGATGACTCTTTCGAGTTTAGAAGAGAGGGTGGGGCTTTTTTTGTTGTTGCGTCGTCTTAATGATTGATGGAAGCTTGCCAAAATTTTTAGGGCCAAGTGAATATTGTAATTCTTAAAGTTTCTCGCACTTGTCTCTCGTCGTCCCTGTCCCTCTTTCCCACCACATTCGTATAGTGTTTATAATAATGACAACGATGATGTGATGGCAATGGCTATGAAGAATATGGACACTGGGCATATGGGGGACTTGTGTGCGTTTTAATGTGTGTTAAGTTTTTTAGTCTAACGGTACCAGTTCCAGTGAACGCTTCGCGATGTAAATTCCTCACTGATGAATTGTTTTCGGTTTTTCGTCTTCAATTTTAATTAATTATTAAAAATTTGTTTGGAATCTGCCGCTGAAGCAGCAGCAGCAGCATCGCTAATTGAAACAAGCCCCCTTATAATATTTGCTTAACGAACGAGGTCAGTGTCAGTGTAAACCGTTGATTGTATATAATCTTGAGCGTTGTATCTTTTGCCTTGTGTTTATCTTGATTATTATTTACCTACAGTTTTTTTTTCTATTCATTTTGTATAAGTGACCTTGTTGTTTCGACTCAGAAAATATTTCGCTTCAAGATGAATTTTTAATTTTACTCAACACAACAATGAGGCGCACTGCAAAATATTTCTCTCTTTTGTGTGTTTTTGAAAAATTTCAATTTATATTTGTTTTAAATTTAATTTTTAAAGATGCGTCTGTTTTCCTTTGATTCTATTCTTTTTGAAATTCCTCAAACAAAAAAAAAAAAAAACAAAAAAAAATTATTGTGATTCGACAAATTGTTGATATGAAAAATGCGGAACATTTTAACAAAATTTATTTAAAGTTTTTTCTTTTTTTTATTTGTTTGGTTGCAAATGATCCGAGCAGTTTCCGTTCGCTCCAGTTTGTGTTTTCTTAATCATTTTATTTATTTTAATTTTGTTTTGTTTTAAAATGTGGATGTGTGTGTGTTTTTTTTTGGAATGTTGAAAAATGTTGTGTGGAAATATTGTCATGGTTTGGTGGTTTTGGTTTATGAGTTCTGCATTTCAAATTGTTTGTTCAGATGAAATTATTTATTGCGAGATAAAAATAATAATTATTAAGCCAATTGCGAGAGAGGGAGGGGCTTTTTTTGTTGTTGTGTCGTCTTAATGATTGATGGAAGCTTGCCAAAATTTTTAGGGCCAAGTGAATATTGTAATTCTTGAAATTTCTCGCACTTGTCTCTCGTCGTCCCTGTCCCTCTTTCCCACCACATTCGCAAAGTGTTTATAATAATGACAACGATGATGTGATGGCAATGGCTATGAAGAATATGGACATTGGGCATATGGGGGACTTGTGTGCGTTTTAATGTGTGTTAAGTTTTTTAGTCTAACGGTACCAGTTCCAGTGAACGCTTCGCGATGTAAATTCCTCACTGATGAATTGTTTTCGGTTTTTCGTCTTCAAATTTAATTAATTATTAAAAATTTGTTTGGAATCTACCGCTGAAGCAGCAGCAGCAGTATCGCTAATTGAAACAAGCCCCCTTATAATATTTGCTTAACGAACGAGGTCAGTGTCAGTGTAAACCGTTGATTGTATATAATCTTAGCGTTGTATCTTTTGCCTTGTGTTTATCTTGATTATTATTTACCTACAGTTTTTTTTTTTCTATTCATTTTGTATAAGTGACCTTGTTGTTTCGACTCAGAAAATATTTCGCTTGAAGATGAATTTTTTAAATTACTCAACACAACAATGAGGCGCACTGCAAAATATTTCTCTCTTTTGTGTGTTTTTGAAAAATTTCAATTTATATTTGTTTTAAATTTAATTTTTTAAAGATGCGTCTGTTTTCCTTTGATTCTATTATTTGTCAAATTCCTCCAAAAAAATGATTCGACAAATTGTTGATATGAAAAATGCGGAACATTTTAACAAAATTTATTTAAAGTTTTTTTTTTTTATTTGTTTGGTTGCAAATGATCCGAGCAGTTTCCGTTCGCTCCAGTTTGTGTTTTCTTAATCATTTTATTTATTTTAATTTTGTTTTGTTTTAAAATGTGGATGTGTGTGTGTTTTTTTTTGGAATGTTGAAAAATGTTGTGTGGAAATATTGTCATGGTTTGGTGGTTTTGGTTTATGAGTTCTGCATTTCAAATTGTTTGTTCAGATGAAATTATTTATTGCGAGATAAAAATAATAATTATTAAGCCAATTGCGAAAGTTGTTTGCACAATTTGACGGTATGAATTTTTAATATTTTAATTTCGAGTGTTTTTTTTTTTATAGTTGTGATTTTGGCAAGAGTCAGTCATTGACTCAGAGGGCTTTCTCTTGTTTGTTTTTATGTGGAATGTTTAGAAATGCGAAGCTTTTGTGAGAATTCGGAAATAAACAGATGTTTGTCATCATGGAGTGGCAATATCTAAAAATTGTCGTATAGGTAAATAAGACAGTAGTTTTTGAACAAAAAATCAAGAAGCAATTAAATTAATTTTTCCTTAAATGACCGTACTTATCTGTGAATCTCTTAATATTTCAAAATCGTTAAGACTTCCCGATTTTGCCAGTGTATTCCAGGCAGAACTGTTAGCGATAAAGGAAGCTTGTATAGCCCTTAAAAATACCCGACAGAACCAAAAAGTCAGTCCTACTCGAGACCATAAAGTTTTTATTTCAAGGGAACTGCCTCTTGCGAAGAACTGAAAAAAACTTCCAAGAGCATCAATCTGTCGGAATCGCCGTTAAATTGTAGGTGCCCTAAATTCTTCATACGCACTCAGAGAATTGTTGATGAGAGCAAGCCACTTTGGCATTGACTCTGCAAGAGCTGTCGCGTCACTCTATTTTTTTTACTTATTCTTTTATAAAGGGTCCGCCAAATAACTTTCATTTTTGAAAATGCTATAAAAAATAGAACTAAAGAATATTTGCTCAAATTGCTCTTTTTATTGGAAAGTACAATTCTTCCGGCCATGCAGTAGCCTACACGGTCGGTCCAAGTTTTAAGCACATTATCTATTGTGTGCAGCTGTATTTCACCAATGGTTTCACGTCACCCCACAAACAATGGCCCAACTGTGTCAAATCGCAGATCCGAGGTGGCCAAACGACTCAGCTCTGCGGCTGATAATGCGATCTTCAAAAACAGGGCGCAAAAAATCGAGTGTAGCTTGGGCTCCTCCTCTTCAATTTTTGTGAGCAAAAATTCGTTCGACATGGGCCGATGACGATCGCCATTGACTGTAACGGCCACTCCTTGCTCATTATCGAAGAAAAATGGCCAAATTATGCCTTTGGACCAAAAATCCTCACCAAACAGTGGTGGCAGGTTCACTTGGCGAAGCGAAAATGCACAATTCGTCTCAATGATGTCTCCGAAAAGTTCAATTGTTGAGAACGACGGTGAATTGATGTTGATGGCGCTTCACGCACACTTTCTGCCACAGCAGCAATATTCTCGGGTGTACGCACTGTTTTTGGCTTTTCACGCTTTGGTTTATCGATGAAGATTCCAGTTTCTTTCACTTTTTCACAAGATAACGAACATACGGAGCTGACGGTGCTTCTCTTCTTCCAAAATCCGTACGCAATTTTCGCACACATTCAGCAACATTACCATGATTTGTCGCAATATTTCCAAGCGTTGTTCAAGCGTATACCCACCATAATCGTTTAGCGGAAGAATAAAACTTATTATATGTCAAATCAGACATGAGCTTAGTGTTAACATTCACGAAATAAGCACAAGTTGAAAAAAAAAAACGTTAGATGGCGGACCCTTTATAATGAAAGTGACAATAGCATAAACGGGACCAAGCTAGCGCTATCACTTTCTTGTTTGTTTGCTTATCCGGCTCACAATTCATGAAGGATCTCAGCCTGAGATATTGCAGCCTTCCATCGTGATCTTTCCCTCGCAGGGTAATTCTTCTTCGGATCTCCACTAAGGTGTCATTTGTGGGATTGATGTTTGTTCCAAGGTAGGTGAACTCCTTAACTACCTCGAAATTGCTGTTACCAACAGTGACGTTTTGTCCTAGGCGTTGGACAGATGTTGCTTTGTTTGTTGATAGCATGTACTTTGTTTTGTCCTTATTCACTTCAAGACCAACGAGCTTCGCCTGTTCTTCAATCGCTGTGAAGGCCTCAAGCACAGCTCTCTTGGATCGACCGATGATTTCTATGTCGTCCGCATAGCCTAGGAGCTGGGTGGACTTGTTGAAGATAGTGTTTTCGTGCTCACACCTGCCTTGCGCACTATCTGCTTCAGGATAATGGTTAAGAAGTTACATGACAACGCAACTCCTTGTCTAAACCATGCGCATATTTGGAATAACTCGGATGAGCTGTAACCCATTTGCTCACTGCACTGCGTATTGTTATGCGTCATGCGGTACAGCTGGATCAGTTTGTTCGGAATCCCGAATTCAGACATCGCCATCATAAGCTCTTGGCGGTGGATGCTATCATAACCAGCCTTAAAGTCGATGAAAAGATGGTGGTTTCGACTTGAAATTCGTTGGTCTTTCCAGGATCTGCCTCAGTGTGAATATTGCCTGGCCTAAAGCAACACTGGTACGTGCCGATTATTGTGTTGGAGAACGGTTTAAGACGCTCACCCAGTACGTTGGATAGGATTTTGCCACGGTAGTTTTTTGCATGACAGCGGATCGCATTTTTTGTAGATGGGGCATATGGAGCTTATCGAACAGTGGGCATGCATTCTTCCTCCCACACTTTGGTGATGACCTGGTGCATGCGGTTCATCAAAACACGAGTTCTGCAGGTATGCCATCCGACCCGGCGGACTTGTTTTTTTTTAGCTTTTGGATGGCTCTTTCTACCTCTTCTGCGCTGGGGGCTGGGACTGGGTCTTCATTGACTGGTCTTGCTTCTCTTTCGTCATTAGCTCGCTCGACATTTTGCTAATTCAGCAGCTGTTCGAAGTGCTGCTTAAAAACATCTTCAATTTCCTGTGTTTCGGTGACTAGGTTTGCTTGACTGTTTCGAAGAGCCTGTGTCCCGGTTATGAAACCAGAAGCTAATTGCTTCGACCTTTTGAAGAAACACCGTTTGTTGTTCTTTACTCGAGACTCTTCTAGACCTTTAAGCTGAGAATCTGCGGATGCTATTTTCTTCCTTAGAATATAAATAGTGTAAATCCCCCTCTTAGGATCTTGCAAAATGTTTGTTCAAACGAAAATAAAGAAATACTATATGCCTGTGAATTATGGTTCCCTTTGATTCAGTTAAGCTGCTTGGTAATATCCTCCTTGCCTTCTGAAATTTCGACAGTGCGTAAATTCATATCCCACACTGGGTTAAATTATTGAACAAATTTCCTCGCAAGATTTAGCACAATGTGAGTTAAAATGAAACAAACACTGTGCTTGTGCATTATGGTACCACTGTAGCTGCTAAAGTAAACGGTATTGCCTTCCTCCTTCAGCAAGTTCTTCAATATATATCGATTATTGACTGACGCTATAAAATTTCGCATCCTAAGGCTTCAAGCGTTCTTGTCAACGCCATCTCTCCAGGGCCAAATTTGGTCTGTTACGCTGTCTCTTCGCTCATACGGACCTGGTATCCCACCGGAGTCTATACCAAGCTCAATAGAAAAAAAGCTATTGCCAAAAATGCAATCCTAGAAAACTAATAAATGTGTTTAAATTTGGTTTAAAACAATTAGTTCTTTACTAGATGCAACTTCAAAAAAGTAGTCCACTGCAGTTCCGCCAAATACAACAATCAAAAGCTTGTTAGCCTCCCATTGTGTGCACTGTCCATAAATTACTAACCAGCATGTTTATATACATCAAATTTTTTTCAGCATAATTTAAGCAAATTAAGAATAAAATTAACCATATTTACCGAAATCATCATCCACTTATACTGCTTGTTTGTAGGTAGGAATTGTTCGCGTTGCTGCACACGGTTGGCTTCCTCTCTACAGCAACCTATTAAATCATACCAAAAGTCTACCACCCCGCTTAGCTTGGAATCACAACTGTGTTCACATTCACATTAGCTTGCATGAACCAAATTAAAAGAAAAAAACAGCCAAGCCTGCCCAACAAACTCAACTTTAACACTGAAATCTCATTCAATACTTTGTAAATAGACACTTCGCCTCATACGATTGAGGTCGTTTTGTGTTTAAAGAAAATTGAGATCAACTGTCAAAATAGCTCGTTTTGACATTGACAGGCTAAAGTTAAAAAATGGCTTAGAAATCTAATTCCCCCTAATTATAACATTCAGTGTCTAATACGACCCGAATATCGCTTGTCAACATCACTTATCAGTCCTCGAAACTTCTAACCTCAATTTAACGATCTAGAGTGTAGACGACATCCAACGAGGAGACGCGTCGTATCACTTATTTGTGAGCAACTTAACGTTGCAATCATGTTCAAATTGGAAATGACAGCGAAAAACTGCTGGCTATGCCACCACCATAGCCATTGTGTCTCCATGTCACGAGCGATGTTCAGAAACAGAAACTAAAAAAGTTTTGTCGTGCTCTTTGCTAGATCTGAGCTAGTCCGTTTTGGGTAACTCATAAAACCTACACGTATATATTTCAACTTTGTAAAGATAAATCCACATGGTGTGTATAACGGTATAATAGTCTTGGTCGTCGCCATCGTTGCACATGGTTACCTTTTAGTTGTTTTTTTTTTCTATTTTTTTGTGGTTTTTGTTTGTCGCTTCCAAATATTATTAGTTCCGGTCAATAACTTTCGATTGCTTGTTGCCGTTGAGCTGGTATTTGTTGGTTTGCCGATCAATGATGATTTTTTTTATCAGGACAGCAAACAACGAGCGACGAGGCGCTTGTGGATAGATTGTCGAACCCCAGAGTGAGGTTATAAACTCGCCACTTTGGTGCAGTGAGGAGGAGCTGTAATAGTTTCATTGAAAATTGTCAATTCGAAGTTATTTTTTTCAGGTTGTAGGTTCAGTTTTCATACAAATCGTGCCATCGTAATGGTAAAAGTAAAAGTATCAGCAGTCAACAGCGCCATGGTGAAAATCAAAATTTTCACTTCCTGTTATTTTTTGGTTTCTGGGAGGTGTGGTGACTTTTCGGTTGCTTGGTTGTACGAGTTGCACAGTTTAACTCGAAACATAACAATAAAATCGAAATTGAAACACAGACAATATTTCCAAAACAAATTTTACTTTAAACTGGTCAAACATTCTCGCACAGTTGTACAAACCCTGGATCCTTGCCTCGTCTTTGATCTGATTTATGCCCATCAGTTAGACTGGATTTCATGATTTTTTGGAAAGGCAATCAAGTTTTAGATAAAATATTGGTAGGTAAACCAGTATTTTTTTTCAGTGGCAACACTGGTTTGCCCACCTCTAGTTGAACGAGTCAACTTGGTTCACCAACTCGGTTTGCTATCACGGATTGGCCGAGAAATCGATCTAGAAAACACTTGAGAAACGTCAAGAAATGAGGTTGATTACCAAAACCAAAATCTTTGAGATTCGCTAATGAAATGTTGACAGTTAATGGCCAAATAAAAAGTCAAGATACGAATCTAGGTCGCTAGAAAGATATTTCGTTCTAAACGTTACCCGAAACCCGTTCTAAAAAACACTTGTGAATTTGAAAATTAGAAAACTGCCTTAACAAAAAGTAAAATATAAACTAACTCAAAAGTCTCCGCAATTAGCTAACTGTCTTCAGTTTTGCATTCCAAGTTGATTGAGGTCCTCTCAAACTTGTGTGCGCCACTTGAATCGCGATCTCCCTCTACTTCTTCCTCCCTCAGGAATGGTGTCAAAGGCTTTCCGGGCCGCAGCATTGGTGTCCATTTGCTCTACATGACCGAGCCATCGGAATCTCTGGACCTTGCTTGCTTCTGGTTAGGTCCATGTCGTTGTACAACCCGTAAAGTTCGCTGTTATATCTTCTTCGCCATTCCCCTTCAATGCACACGGAGCCATAGATGACCCAAAGAACTTTCCTCTCGAAGCCGCCTAAGGCACTTTCATCCGATTTTGTCAAGGTCCATTCTTCTACAGGACTTGGATGATGAGGGTGTTATACAAGATTACCTTAGTTGCTCGAGAGAGAGCTTTTCCACTCGATTGCTTTCTTAGCCCAAAGAAACAGCGATTAGCAAAGAGTTATTCTTCGTCTGATCTCGGCGCTGGTGTTATTGCCCGTGTTTATAGCGGAGCCTAGGTAGACAAACTCCTCAACTACCTCGAAGTTGTATGCGTCTATTGTGACGTTCTGTTCGAGCCGTCGGTGTTAATTGTCCTTCCTCGAAGACAGCATATACTTCGTTTTTCCCTCATTTACCACTAAACCCATTTTTGCCGTTTCTGTCTCAATTCTGACAAAAGCACCATTGACATCACGCTGTCTTCTTCCCACTGTGGCAACATTATCCGCTTACTCGAGAAGTTGAACAGACTTTTGGAAGATAGTGCTTCTGCGGTGTTGAGGGTGGATATTTGCACTTCTTCTCAAGCACAAGTTAGAGAAATCACAACACAGTGCATCATCTGTCTGCCTGAATCCTTTTTTGAAAACGAAAGATTCCATAAGCTCGTTGCCAACCTTGATGGCCCGGCGTGAGTTCTTTTACAGTACGAAATTTGTTCATTTATTGGTTCAATTTCAAATCAATAAAAGTTATTTCTACAGCCATGAAATTCACGGATACCCTAAAAATTCTCAAGAAAACATTTCGAAACAAGAAATATTTCTTGAGGGTCCTTAAAACAGTTCTAAGAAATGTGCTCCAATCATGTTATCATCTCCAAAGCGAAAGCACCTAATTTCCCCCAGGGGAATCTCATTTCACATCGCAAGCACAAGATTAAGAGAAAAAAAAGAAAACCTTAAAAGCAAGAATTCAAGGTACACGCTACCAAGTTTGTTAGGGCTACCAACCAGAGATATTTTAATCAAAAACAAAAAGCAAACATCCTTTCTCCAAATTCACGATGTGCATTAAATTTCTTCATCTTCTGACATATAAACATTCTGCAGTTGGGAAAATTCTTTGAGATTCTCCATCTTAACATTCCATTCCAATGCGGTGGCTCTTGTAGATCTGAGCAGAGAATACACAGATGCATTGGATATCTTATGTTATGTCATTTTCTTTATACATCCTCAGAGGATTCCACAGGAACTCCATATTTGTTTTATATTTCTTTCTGTGTTTTCACGTTCCTGAAGGCTTAGTTTTTAGTATTCTGCAATTGACGGTGACTCGGAAGTACTTTTTTATTCCACCAAAGTACGTTCGGAAGGAATTAGTTAATTGAAAAATTTATTTATGCTTGCCAGACGAAATATAAAAGCTTTTAGCGACGAGGCTTGTTTTAAAGGGGAAATAAGTTTTCTACACACCAGCATGGTAGCCTTTTTCACATGATAAAGGATGTCAACTAAATGGACCTTTTGTAGTGTTCTGGGAGTAATTGGGAATAACAATTATGTTAAAATAAATTTTGGGGTGCATTAAGAGGCTATGCTTTGGGATAAGTAAAACATATTTCGGGCCAAAACAGAGCTTTTCGGTGCCTGTTCACAAATTTCATTGCTTGACGGAGTAGTTGGAACCGATTGCAACGCGAAAAATCATATCAGAACAAAAATATAAAATGTAAAAAAGAGCAAAGTTCTCTTATGAGCGAACAACACTGTATAAAGTGTCAGCCACCACTATACAAGGAAGCCAAGTTCTTCACAAGTAAAGTGAATAAGTTATAAAAGATAATAAAAAAATATTAAACGAAAATAGAAACTGAGTCCAAAGTTAGTTTGAATGACCACGGCGGCGGCCGAAAGAGCTCGTTAATGGCTGGTTTATCCCCCAGCCTTTCATTTTTCGGCACGGTTTTCGTGCAAAGTAGCTTACACCACCACTGAAATAAGAAACCTTTAAACTATGATTAAATTGGGTTTCCGAACTATTGAGGGGCTACGAACAATTCGGAGACCCAGTTTAATCTTAGCTGATCTCCATCCTGCGCCAAAAACGCACAGGACTACTATATGGTGATCATTGCCCGCCCGTCACCCATTGGAGGGTTTGAATGAGGATTTGTAGGTTGGATGTTGTTAACTCATTTAGACCCCAAGGGTCCATTGTAAAACCACTAAAGAAAGTTACTCATGGGAATGTTATGAACTTAAACAAACCAGAATTAAACATCCTACGACCACTTTAAGAAAGTAAGCGGCAACCACTTATATTTTCTCTTAAACGTTTTCGACCATTTCGATAGATAAAATGGGTGAATACCACACCCCTAAATGGAAATAGAATTTTTTCTCATTTTTATTCATGCCATTCAACCAAAACCTTACAAGAATTCCAAATATCAATATCCTTCGACCGTTTTAAGATAGTGGGCGGAAACCACCCCAAAATGAAATTTAAATATGTACTTATATTTTTCCTTATATTCAACCTAAACCCTATTCGAGTCCCGGACTTCAATATCCTACGGCCATTTTAAGAAAGTGGGCGGATACCACGCCCCTTTAATGAAAAAAAAAATGAAATCTTCGATTTTTTTCTTTTGTATACACCCGAAAACCTCCCATTTGTATCAAATTTCAAGATTCTGCTCTTGTTGGAAGTGCTTCATAATTTTGATGATCAGTCAGTCAATTACGGTTTTTGAAATTTTTACTATTCAATATCTCAGGAAGTAGTGGTTCCACAAAATTATTTTTATAACAGGCCCTTTGTCTCCATGAAGGCAAAACGTAATTCAAATTTGAAGCTTCTCACTCTATGGGTTCAAAAGTTATGGGGGGTTAAGAATGTTCTTGAGTTGGATCCTGTAAAAAGGGAGTAGTGCTAGAACTTGTCTGGGCACTACCGTGCCCTTTGGTTTCTTTTTTGAGAATTGATTCATAATACATTTTTCTGGAAAACAAATTCTACATTGATATAAAGCCACGAATGCGATAGATTCTGAGCAGAGGAGACCCTGAAGATTGGCAAAAACGTGAAACATTATCTAGCTTTTCATTGCTTACCCAATTACCAAAAGCAACTCTGACCCAATTTTTTAAACTCTTCTTAGCGTTAATTTTAACCTCTAATTAAAGTCTAACGCCAATTAAATATTTTTCTTGCGAATTCATATTTATTTTTGGTCTATGTCTTCGCGGTCGTTCGCTCCGCACGAGTTATTCTCCTTGAACTGTGACGAACTTTCTTCAAGTTTCTAGCTACAATGCAAAAACTTTATAATGATGCTGATTTTGTTTTGTTGAAGTTCAGCTCAACTCAAAGTTTGCAAATTGAACAACTTAAAATTATGCACATTGTGGTATAATTTATTTCATTATTTTACACAACAAATGCGTTTTGCAATTAAGTGTTTCAAGTGTAAACTTAAGCACACAAGAGTCACGACTAACGGTAATTTCGCGGTCCCTGGGTTGGGACAACAAATTGAGAGTCTGCGAAAACTAGAACAAGGAAGGTGCAGTGTGTTGTTTTCGTTCGTTTTTAATTTCTAAAAGTTGAGGCAAGATGCAATTGTGAAACTAAATATTTGACACTTTGGCTCTCGGACTATTTCGACTGGTAATTATCTTTACCTCACGGAGACTTAATTTTTTAAAGGTTTCTCTAAAGAATAGGACTCATTAAGCAAAAATACGTCTCTCATTAGAGAAATTGCAAACTCGTTTCCATAAGAAGCTGGTTGTCTAATTTCCATCATCATCACGAGCGCTTCGAGTTTAAATTTTCAAAATAATTTTATTAAGCGTTGCCGTCGCATTAAATGCTTTCTCCGTTTCTTAAATCTATTGTTTAGTTCCGTTTGTCATAATTTTTTGTTTATTTAAACTGCGAATAATTTAAATCGCATTAACATGCAAAGAATTTTATTTTTCGAAGCCAGACAAGAGCAGTTCATTGAACACTCAACGAAAAAAAACAAAAAAAGCCAAATTCTGTTTTAATCAAATTTTATGGGAGAATTTATAAACCGACAAGAAAATGTTTGGACCGTTTTTTATTTGCATTTTGACAACGCCATAAATATAAAACAAGACATTAGCTTTGAATAATTAGCATGAATTGTTAAGCTGATCTTCTGAAGTTGTTTTTAATTAATTGCTAAACATAGTTTTTTTAACTCATATGTGCAGACAAGTTGTCTCTACTCTTTCTCTTACATACCACTGGGACAAAGCTTCCAGGACACATTGTTCCAGAGCATTTTATGATATTATTTTTGTAACACTTGTCTTGCTGAAGATGGGAGATCCTCTAAACTACGCCACCTACAGAGGAATGAGCCTACTTAGCTTTACAAGATCCTATCTGCCGTAATATGTGAACGTCTTAGGCCTTTCGTCAACAATCATCAACCAAATTTTCGGTTTGCGACAGATCCTGGAAAAACTCCGAATTGACACCCATCACTTTTTTCATCGATTTTAAGGCCGCGTATGACAGCATCTACAGAGACGAACTGTATAAAGCTATGTCTAGTTTTGGCGTCCCTGCCAAGCTCGTTCGCTTGTGCAAAATGACGATGGAGAACTCACGCTGCTCGATCAAGGTTGGCAACGAGCTTACGGAATCTTTCGACGTCAAAAAAGTATTCAGACAAGGCGATGCACTGTCATGCGATTTCTTTAACATCGTTCTTGAGAAGATAGTGCAGAACTCCAACGTCAACACCAAAGGCACTATCTTCCAAAAATCTGTTCAACTTCTCGCGTACGCCGATGATATTGATATAATGGGAAGAACACAGCGTGATGTCAATGGCATCTTTGTGAGAATTGAGACAGAAGCGTCAAAAATGGGTCTAGTGTTAAATGAGGGATAAACAATGTAAGGGTTTTTCAATAGGGACGCTACAAAAGTAGACAGATAGGGACAGCAAACGGCGCGATATTTTTTCCCGCTCTCTTGACATTTCTCTTCAGTAAGGTTTGCCATTTCATCATGGAAAGATATACGATCCAACAACGAGGCGAAATTATTAAAATTTACTACCGAAATTCGGAGTCAGTGGTCAACACTTTAAGAGCAATTTATGGTCGTCATAATCGTCCTGCCAAATCAACAATTGAGCGTCTAGTGGAAAAATTTGAATCTACAGGCTCAGTACAAAATGTTCCCGTGCCAGTGAGACAAAGAAGTGCCTGTGGTGTCGAGAATATTGCTGCCGCTAGCGCATCAATTGCGGAAGACCCAAATCAGTCTCTCACACGTCGTTCTCAAGCGTTGGGCATCTCTGTGACGTCGCGTCGTTGTGGCGAATTTCGCGAAAAGATCTTGGCCTACATCCTTACAAGATCAAATTGACGCAAGAACTGAAGCCGCTTGATCACCAGAAGCGTCGTATGTTCGTGAATTGGGCTGAGCAACAACTTGAAAATGATCCGGATTTTTCATCGAAAAATCATCTTCAGCGATGAGGCTCATTTCTGGCTGGATGGCTTCGTCAATAAGCAAAATATGCGTTATTGGTCAGGCAGCAATCCACATGTGCTTCACGAGGCACCATTACATCCCGAAAAAATCACTGTTTGGTGCGGTTTACATGCTGGTGGTGTCATTGGGCCGTACTTCTTCCGTGATGATCAAGACCGGCACGTTACTGTGAATGGGAATCGCTACCGCTCAATGCTAACCGATTATTTTTGAATGAATTGGATGATATGGACTTGGACGATATGTGGGTTCAACAGGACGGTGCCACATGTCACACAGCGGGCCAAACAATCGAATTATTGAGAACGAAGTTCGATGAGCGCATTATCTCCAGAAATGGACCTGTGAATTGGCCGCCTCGTTCATGCGATTTAACACCGTTAGACTATTTCCTGTGGGGCTACGTCAAATCTATGGTTTATTCCAACAAGCCAGCGACGATTGATGAACTTCGTACGAATATCGGATGTGAAATTGCAACAGTATCGGCCGATTTATGCTTGAAAACCGTCGAAAATTGGGTTCAGCGTCTGGACCTCTGCAAGCGTGCCCGTGGTGGCCATCGAGAAGAAATCGAGTTCCATACATAATGGCACCAAATGTACTTCCACAGGAATAAAGAATTTCATTGATATCCAAAACCGTTTTTGTTTAATTTAAGAAAACTTTTGTAGCGTCCCTATTGAAAAACCCATATGCTGTCTTCGAGAAAACAGGGCTTGGCTTTAACACCAGCGCCGAGCTCTGACGAAGAATAACTTGCTAATCGCTAATCGACCTAGCCAGAGGGGCCAAGGTTCAGCGACTCGGTCATTTAGAGCGGATGTACACCAACTCTCCGGCCCGGAAAGCTGTCATCACCATTCCCGAGGGACAAAGAAGTAGGGAAAGACCGCGTCTTATGTGGTGCACCAAATTGGAAAAGGTCTTCAATCAATTTGAAGTGCAAATCTGGGTGACAGCTAGCTAGGGACCGAGCTGGCTGGGATAGAATGTTGGTTGAGGCCAAAATTCACTTAAATAAGTGAGTAAGAAGCTACTGCCAAAGCACTTAATTTATACATTTCCGAAACTAATAACTGCAAAACATGCCAAAACCGGCTCCAAGATTTTAGGTTTGCGTTGTAATCATGGTCAAACCTACAGAGAACATGTGCTAAGCGTGCAATAGATGTATTGAAAAGCAAGTCAAAATGGTCTTGTGATTAACGAGGACAAAACGAAGTAACAGCTCTTGAAGAGACAAGGCCTAAGTGGCTTACTCTCATCAACAATTCTCTGGGTGCGTGTGAAGAACTGAGGGGACCTACAATTCAACGCCGATTCCGAACGGCAAAGTTTTCATGACAGATTGGTACTCTTGGAAGTTTCGTCAGTTCTTCGCAAGAGGCAGTGCCCGTGAAAGATGAAATAAGAACTATGGGTACGAGTAGGACTCGAACCCACGACGTTCTGCTTAGCAGCCAAACGAAGTATATACTGTCATCGAATAGAGTCGATTACCACAGGAAACTTGGTTAAAACGTCGAGGTTCGAGGCGTTGGAGAAAGCTTTGTGGGACTATCGTCACCAAGTCCATCCAATTATTGGCATCCGTAGAAGACATTGATATCCAAATCGAGCAGGCGGCAAAAAACTCCAACATGATGGCCCCGTCTGCTGAAAACTGTAGCAATAGTATCATGACGACTATTAAGATGGAACAGCACGAATTCGAAGTAATGCGAGCCTTCAATTACCTTGGGTCAGTAGAAGCAGCCGATACCAATACGGAAGAAGACATACGCGGGCAGTTGCTCAAAGCCAACAGAACATACTTTAGTCTTTCAAGGTTCTTTAAATCCAAAAATCTTACTATTACTTCGAAATTGTTACTGTTTAAAACGATAGTCTGTCTTACTTAGTCCTCACTTCTGGATCCGAGACCTGGGTGCTTAGCCAAAAGCGCTCTGAACTCTTAGCCGCGTTCGAGAGAAAGTCTTACGGAGAATAGTTGGCATCGTTTGTGAGGAAGGGCGATTCCGGAGAATAGCTGGCCTCGTTTTTGAGGAAGTACGATTCCGGAGACGATAACTACGAGCTATATCAAATCTACCGGGAAGGAGACTTGATAACATAAACTAAGCTTGGTAGGCTCCGGTGGGCTGGTCACTTAGCTCGTATGAGCGAAGAGGAACCGACACGGAAAGTCCTTTGTGGTACAAATATTGGTAAGGGACAGCGCGGTAAACCAAACTTGCCCTGGAAGGATGGCGTACATCAGGACGCCCAAAGCCTTGGGACGCGGAAGTGGAACGCGTGGGTCGGCCAACAACCGGGTGACATGGAAGAACTTACCGAAGGAAGCCAGGATCGGATGCCGGCGCAGATGAAGAGAGAAACTTCATTGGCCAGGCCGACAATGATAATGACGATATGGGAATTGACAAATGAGGAAAATCGCAAAATCACGAAGCGTGACGAAATCGTCCTTAGAAAAATGTGTATGTCCCTGCATTTTCTATACAAGAATCAACGCCTTTTAATATAGGTGGACAAAACTCAGCCTGTCACCTTAAAGTCCGTTACCAATTAACAATTGTTGTGATGTTGACATCACGAGCAAGAGTGTCTTCGACTCTAAGGGAGTTCGAACTTTATTTATTAGTTTCGCCACCTGTAATTTCTATTTTTAAATCAATCACGGGATCAATAGCCTTCTGAATGCCTAGAGGCAACTTGAATCATTATACTTTATCAAAACCACACGGGAAGACCAGGCACGTGATAGAGTTTTTCAAAATTAGACTTTTGTTGTGTTTCTTATAAATGAACTGTTGACTAATTGTATGTCATTTAACGGCTATGGGCTTATTAATTTATCTTTTCTCTAAATCCACCGACCGACGACGTCAATCGGTTGAAATGAATAGATTTCAATTTGAAAACAAACTTCGACAGCGGAACACCCAAAGATTCTTGTTGTTGGGTGCTAAACCGCCAGTCAGATTTATGGTTTCTTACAGTTTCGATTTTCTGTCTTATGAATTCCTAATAACCTTCAGGCATATTTTTAATAATAATTTCGTTTTAATTTTTTTTTTTTTTGCAGACTCAATCGGCTCAGAAGATAGAGAAACCTCTTCAATTCAAGCTTGGCTGGCAGACACGCCACACTGAAGCGAAGGTCAGATCCAGTTGAGATCTTGACATCTGCATGTTGTGCCGGACAACCATCAGTAAAACATCACAGAAAGAACAACAACAATGACTGAAAGGTTACGTTCGATAAATATCGGTGGGGGAAGTGGCAGTGGTGGCAGTTCGTCAGGTGGTGGAAGTTCTGGCGGCTATACGATAATTGGAGCACCAACCCTTATTTCGAGTACATTTACCGGAGCTACATCGGCGTCGCCGGGCTTGCTTGGAAGTAATGCCGGTGGTGGCGGTGTTGTTGGATTGATTGGTGTCGGCGGCAACGCAGGTGGATTTAATCTGAACGCCCCAAGTCATGGTGGATTGATTGGCGGAAGTAGCAATAACAATAACAGTGGCAGTGACACCGAACCAGACTTGTTGCCGGTTATGGCACAATTGAATTTTCATCTGATGCAAGACCTTGGTAATACAGGACCAGCAGGATTGGATTGTAATTCAATTATGAACACATCACAAATTTCGACAGCATCAAATGATTCGATAGCAATTGGAAGCGGTGGCGGAGTGCAACGGCATTCGTCGGCTGCTTCGACGACCGGCAAGCATCTGGGAGCAAAGGTAAGTGGAATGGTTTTTATCATAGATTGGTAGATTGCATAGTAAAAAGAATTAAAGTGCACACAAGTGAACCTTCTTCCGCTTGCACAAAATTTCATTTCAACCGAGTTAGGCATACCTACTTTAATGGCGTTTTCTTATTTCGACGAAAATGCTCATATTTTTTCTTCTTTTTGTAAAATTACTTTTGAAGTATGCGGGCATTTAAAAATTCTGTCAAAAGACTCCTCCTATTCATGAAGAAAAGTATATTTCAGCAATTGATTGCAGAGATTATTGCAAGGTTTCCATGTTCAATCAATTTTAACGATCTATGTGCTTTAAGCTTATCATCCTCGCAATGTTCTCTGGAAAATGCGTTTTCGTACAA
>CAKKXW010000084.1:0-43713 GCA_920937365.1 Sphaerophoria rueppellii | reverse complement strand
TGATGCATTGTCATTGGTCAGTCATTTGTGAAGCAAAACCAACAAGCGATAGTGTTTTCGATTCGAAAAAAGGAAGATGCGGATGTCTCTTGTCGTTGTGTGTTGCTCCTTTTGACATATAGTTGACTCGAGTTTGGGTTTTTGATTTGTTTTCTTTTCTGATGAAGTGGTTTCTGTAATGTGGGTCTCTTATTCTGAAACATTCAGAAAGATGATGGATGGTTGTTGGACCGATGACAACAATTTCATGACCGGAAGATTATCCAATTAACTTATTTGATTCGTTGAGGAAGTGATCACGACTTTTGGTATTATTTTTGAAAAATTAAGGAGCTACATTGTGTTGATACGATTTCTTGTGAATGAATGAAATAAACATTTACTACTCTAACGCGCCTTCCCCTACCAAACTTTTGTTTGAACGTGCTTATTTCTTGGCTTTCCTGCATCTCGCCGCCATTTACTTCTCTGCGCTCAGCTTTTCCTTCGTCCAAATTAAAGAAGCTTGAACCCGTTTTGCTTGACTTCTAATTTAGAGGGTGAATTCAAACGGAAAAACCGTCGTGGTACCTCTTTCACCGTCTGTAACTTCTAACCTTTACGGCCCTGAACTCTGAAATTCGGACAGCGTACGTTCATTTCTCACATAAGGGTAAATTATTGGACGAATTAACCCACAGAATTTTGCACAGGGTGAATTCAAACGGAAAAACCATCGTGGTACCCTTTTCACCGTCTGTAGCTTCTAAGGTATACGGCCCTGACCTCTGAAATTTGTACAGCAGGTGAGCACGTTCATATCTAACATTGGGGTAAATTATTGGGCGAATTCCCCACAGAATTTCGCACAGGGTGAATTCAAACGAAAAGACTATCGTGGTACCCCTTCACCGTCTGTAGCTTCTAAGGTATACGGCCCTGACCTCTGAAATTCGGACAGCAGGTGAGCACGTTCATATCTCACATTTGGGTAAATTATTGGGCGAATTCCCCCACAAAATTTTGCACAGGGTGAACTCAAACGAAAAGACTATCGTGGTACCCCTTCACCCTCTGAAATTTGGACAGCAGGTTAGCACGTTCATATCTCACATTTGTGTAAATTATTGGGCGAATTCCCCCACAAAATTTTGCACAGGGTGAACTCAAACGAAAAGACTATCGTGGTACCCCTTCTCCGTCTGTAGCTTCTAAGGTATACGGCCCTGACCTCTGAAATTCGGACAGCAGGGTAGTACGTTCATATCTCACATTGGAGTAAATTATTGGACGATTTCCCCCGAAGAAATTTGCAAAGGGGAAATTCAAACGAAAAAAATCACACTGTGTGCTTGTGGATCACGCAACCCTTTGACTCCCTGTCACTCGAAATTATTTGCTCTCTGAAATTTGAACACAAGGTCCATTGTTAATATCCCACACTCGTACAAATTCCGAAACAAACCTCCCTAACAGGGCACCCAACTGAGCGGAGTTCTCTCATCGCTACTCTGGGTTCTTGTCATGGACGGCATACTTTCTAAATTAAAATCAAGTGGATTAAGAATAATAGCCAACGCTGATGATCTTGCATAACTAGCAACTGGTAAGTTCCTACCCACTTTTAAGTGAGCAAACCGAATATGCCCTCTCGTTGGTAAAATTAACCAGGAACTGTGGCTGACAGTCAATAAAGCTAAAACAGAACTAGTGCTATTTACTAACAAATGCAAAATACCCGATTTTAAAATGCCTTCAATTGAAGGATGCCCTCTGAAAATCCCTGATCATGCAAAATATCAGAGCACGAACCTGAAAACTTTGACAAAAGTTCAAAGACTTGCGTTCACATGCATAACAGAGGCAATGAGATCCACTCCAACTTCGGACTGGAATTTTACTCAACTTAATACCCCTAGATCTCTTTGTTCAAGAATCTGCTGTTAAAAGTGCTTTGAGACTTAGTCAGACTAAAGTCTGGAAAAACAGTTCCACAGGACTTGCTCAGATCCCTTATAAAGTTATTGGTCATAGTACTACAAAAAAAAAATCAATAGAGTGGCACGACAGCTCTTGAAGACCCAAGGCCTAAGTGGTTTACTCATCAACAATTTCTCTGGGTGCGTGTGAAGAATTGAGGGGACCTACAATATATCGCCGATTCCGAACGACTAAGTTGAGAAGCACTTTTTCCTGACAGATTGATAATCTTGGAAGTCTTTTCAATTCTTCGCAAGAGGCAGTGGCCGTGAAAGATGAAATAAAAACTATAGGCACGAGTAGAACTCGAACCCACGACGTTGTGCATAGCAGTCAACGCACCTTACCACTAAGCCACGGACACTATATTAATGATGGCGATACCACGGGCTTGATATCACCTTTTACATTGATAGCCAAGCGGCAATAAGAGCGACTACTGCAACTGATGTAAAATCAAAGCTTGTTTCATGCTGCCACGAAGAGCTTAAGGTTCTCAGCGCACAGCACAGCATTAGACTCTTCTGAGTCCCAGGCAACAGCGATATACCAGGCAACGAGAAAGCTGATGAATTAGCAAGATAGGGCCAACGCGCTACGTAAGCCAAGCTCAGCTAGTTAGCATCCCTACCTGTTATTTAAAACAGGAAATCTCAAAAACTACTATTGAGTGTGAGACCGATGAAAGATGGAACCTTCTTGACACCTGCGGTACTAAAAGAAAGATCAGGCCTGTTTTAACAAACAAAGAACGGAAATAATTATGCAAATACACTTTGATCTCTAGTAAACATAATTACCGGACATAATCTGTTAGGTTATCATATGAAAAAGATGAAAGGATGCGGTGACGAAGAGGTGCATGAAGACACTTCACACTTTCACTGTCACTGCACCGCACTTTCCCATCAAAGAAAGATATTGCCCGGCAATTACTTCTTCGGGAACTTAGAAGAACTTAGAACTTAGAAGATCTGTGTGATTATAGACTTCCTGATTTTGCCAGTGTATTCCAGGCAGAATTGTTAGCGATAAGGGAAGCTTGTATAGCCCTTAAAAATATCCGACATGACCAAAACGTAGCCAGGCAGCTATTAAAGCCATCGATTCAGCTTTATCATCCTCTAAATTGGTCGAACAATGCAGAGAAGCCCTCAAAGAACTTGATATGAGCGTCACTCTAATCTGGATACGGGCCATAGGGGCTATTAGAGAAATGAGAAGGCAGATGAGCTAGCATGGCAATGATCAGCTTTCACAACTCATTGGCAGTGAGATTATATGCTCCTCTTGGAGTTTTGAAGGGCTATATACTGACCAAATACACATCAGAACCAAATCATAGGTGGAATAGTTTAAACAAACCAAAATCATTCAATTTAATTTCCAAACCAAGGCATGACATAGCCAGGATTGTTGCTACCTGCACATGTACAGGACATTGGTCCATAGGGGAGCATGCGGCAAAATTGGGTATACCACATAACTCCTGGTGCGTTGGCTGCTAAGCAGATGGTCGTGGGTTCGAATCCTACTCGGCCCAAAGTTTTTATTTCATCTTTCACCTACACTGCCTCTTGCGAAGAACTGACAAAACTTCCAAGAGTATCATCTGTCATGAAAAAGTGCTTCTCAACTTTGCCGTTCGGAATCGGCGTAAAATTGTAGGTCCCCTCAATTCTTCACACGTACCTAGAGAATTGTTGATGAGAGTAAGCCACTTAGGCCTTGGCTCTTCAAGAGCTGTCGCACCACTCTATTTATTTATTTTTACATAACTCCTTCTGCCGTAGCTGTGTAACCAGGATGAAAAGAAAAACGGTTCCACGCTTTCTCTTGCCATTGCCGGCCTTGGTAGGAAAAGAGCACTCCACTTAGGTAAAGAATTCTTCAACGGTATTGAGGAACTCTCAGAATTCATACCTCAATAACACTAATTGGCTCTATCGCCCCCCCCTTTTTTTCTCTCCTAAACTAGATGGCACTATGAAACAATAGGCCGTAGTGTTAGGGAGATTAATACTACAGTATGTATAGGATTGTACGTGAGAAATATACATCCATCCTAACCGACCCAAATCATGAGGTATGGTATCAAAACGGCGCACTCAGCGCTAATGTCCTACACGGAAGTGGGACAGCCATTTCTACCTACCTACCTACCTAAGTGTGACAATAACGAGATCAACTGTCAGCCCCTCAACCTAATCTAACCTTACATTGTATGCTCTCTCTCTCTCTTTCTCTCACTCTCTCTCTTATCTCTCTCTCTCTCTTATCTCTCTCTCTTTAAATCTTTTTGAAATAAAACTTACGGTCGCTTTTACTATATCAACAGTCCATCTTTAGTTCCTGACGCGTTTCAGATAGTCTTTCTAAAGTGAACCAGTCCAATTCTTTGTGTTGGTGATTTAAACCTGCCATACTTCAACCATCAGACTTCATCCAACCCGAAGATCTTAAAACCGAAACAGTGCTAATTAGGTCTAAAGGAATCTAACACTGTATGGACCTTCTCCACTGCTAAATTTCAGTTCAATTATTATCCCACTATCTAAATTCCCTCCTCAAAACCCTCCTCTATATCCTGCTTGTAAGCCATAAACCTCTTGTTGTCTGTTTTATGTAACACGCAATTTATTTTTATATCCCACCTAATTGATATAAGCTCAATAGGTATCCTCATCAACAAATTCTTAAGAAACTGCAGCAACCACTCCTAATGATACTTTCAGTAAGTAAACTCATCAATCTACCTTAAACCGTAATAAATAAATCTCTTCATGCATAAATGAACAACATTCAACATCCAACCGAGACCGCATCGCCATCAATCCTTTCAATCATAAACCGTTTATTTCTCATTAAAACATCGTAATGCGCGCACCCAGCTTTTTACGACTTAACTTGCCTCAGCTTCGTTTCAATTAAACTTTCATCTCCGTATCAGTTGCAAAGAGAAAAATTTGTGCAAGTTGATAAACAAGACTTCACCGCATAAACAAAAAACACACGGACAAAAACAACTTGTGTGGATTTAATAAATTAATATCGGTAGCTTTTTTTTTCTGAGTAGAACGACTTACGTTATTGAGTGCATCATCAGTTTAATTGACGATGTGAAACACTTGGCGTGAATCTACCTTCTTTTTTGTTATCGCAATTAAAAACTCACTTTTACGGTATTCCGTCAGGATGAAGAGGAATAAAAGTAGAATTTATTTTAATTGACACCTAAAATAGCATCTTCTGGACCACGCAGTCTTTGCTTCAATCAAGACACATAGAATATGAGCAGTTCTATTTGCACTACTTTTGAAGACGGATGCAACCGTAGCATCCGAAACGGATTGAAACAGAATCAATAAGTTGTCGATTGCCATTGAGGCAGGCGGACTCGGGCATCGGTTTACACATTAATCGAACACAGAGACATCAAGTTTAGTTGTGCTCGTTTCGCTTCAGATTGTTTTTAAAAATAAACTGCCGAGAACCGATGGTGGATTGGAAAGGAATGAGAACGAGTGACTAGATCTAGTTTAAGGCTTCATCGGTACACTCTGAGTAGTTTGATTGGTCAAATTTGTTTGACGTGATCAAGGAGAATTGATAGATGGAACTGGTACAACGAGCAGTAGTAGAATTTTAAAACAATCAACGGCATAGGTACAACTCGCAGATGATTCTATCAAGGATGAACATTTTGACCTCCTGGGAAAACGTATTCCTATGTTCGACTTAAATAATGTTCTTCGCGTCAAATTGCTTTACGAAAATTGATCTACGAAATTGATCTACGAAGGGAAAAAACACTTATGTTGAAATCAAAAATAAAATGACTTTGTTACATAAACGTAGGGTTCAAAGTGGCCATAGTTGGTGCGGTGAAGAGGAAGATTGAAGTGTGAAACTGATCGAGCAGGGCTGGATAATCGATTCTACCGGTAATCAATTGGTGGATATAAATTATGTCCGCAATACCGTTGCGTTAAGTTAGTTTATAAAGGCCGATAATTAAAATCCGTTCTTCGTAGGGAGGTATTGATCAGACCAGGTGAGACCGCGTAGGGCAAAACGGGTAAAGTGATGCTGTACTGCTTCGATTTTACGGGAGTATGTTATATGATATGGAGACCAGACTTGACTTGCGTATTTTAAGATTGGCCTCATCCTACTTCATATAGAGCGCTTTGGTAACATATAGATTAGGAAATTCCTTGGACCATCGTTTTACAAAATCAAGGGATGAATTGGCTTTGTTAACGATGTTATCGATGTGCGACTGAAAATTTAGTTTGGATCAGAACTATGTTACATTCAGGATATCATTGATAGATAGAACGAAAAGTAAAGGGCCCAGATGACTACCCTGCGGGACGCCTGAAATGGCAGAGATAGGTTCAGATAAGGAGAATCTGAAAACAACCTTATACTGGCGGTTTTCTAAATAGAAGGAAACCCGAAGGCTTTGAGTTAAAGCTTGATAATTTTAGTTGAGATTTTATCGAACGCTTTGCTTAAGTCGGTAGTGATGACGTCAACGTCATAACCTTTCTGTAAGGCCCGGTATTTAGAGACAAATTGAGTTAAGTTGGTTGTAGTAACCTGACCTTAAGCAAACCATGCTGTAGAGGAGAGATGATGGATTTACAATGGAAGTAAAAAGAGTCATAGACGATTCTTTCGAAGAGTTTGAGGATATTTAGAAACTTCATTCCTATTGGCTTTCTTAAAGATTGGGAAGATGAAAGAATATTTTCAAGTAATAGGTCAATAGACTGATAGTTGAAATAATCTCGTGAGGGGAAGGAAAAGGGTGTTGACACAGTTTTTGAGAAAAGTAGCAGGGAGATAATCGGGACCAGGGAGAAGTCATCTTTAAGGAGAAGTTTTTTTTCTCTCGCTGTGGAAGAATCGATTACCAACGAAACAAAGGATGTTAGCGGGCAATTGCTTAAGTAATTGAAATAAACAGGATCGGGTTCTAGGTTGCCGTCACGTTTGCGAAAAGGTTGGCTAAAGTTATGGTTATTGTAATTTACTAGGATGTACTTCGTTTTGTGAAATGTCACAACTATTTATTAGCATTTTATCGGCTATCACTTACAGAAGCTGTTGTTGTCAAATGCGGCCTTAGAGTCGCTTAAAAGCTTATCCATTTGTTTGTGCCTGTGTTTTTTATTATAAAGTTTGAACGTTGACATTATGAGTGAAAAAGCATAATTTAAATGACTACCTCGGGAATTGTTGCAAGTATCGATTCTTTTGAGGTAATTTTCGACCGCTTTTTGACACATATTGGTGGTTTCTTAGCCATAATTTGAAAAATGTTGGTTTTTAATTGGTCAAGAGTTAAAGGTTTATCTGCATAAACACTGTTTTTCGCGTAGCCCCATAGAAAAAGTCCAGCGGTGTCAAATCTCATGATCTTGGTGGTCAGTTGATATCGTCACGACGAAAAATTGCTCGGCCACGAAATGTCCCTTGCAGTAAAGCCATATTCAGTAAAGTTGTGTGGCATATGGCATCGTTTTGTTGAAATATCATACTCTGTAAGCATATTCTTCAATAGCAGGCAAACAAATTCGGTTATCATTTGACCATATAACGCAGCGAATTGATGGTGACAGCCGTTCTATCGTCGTTTTCGAAGAAGTAAGGTCCAATCACACCTCCGGACCAAAGAGCGCTCCAAACAGTGACTTTTTATGGATGAAATGGCCCCTCTTTAATTACTTGAGGATTCTCAGACGCCCAAATACGACAATTTCGTTTATTAACATACCCACCGAGTGAGAAATGTGCTTCGTCGCTGAAGAAAATTTTGTTCGAGAAATCGCCGTACACCGCCTGTTGTTCAAACACCCATTCGACGTATCTATGAGGTATAGAATGGTCAGCTGGCTTCACTTGTTCTGTACTAATTCCTGAGAACAACGAGAAATCAACAAGTTCGGGTCTTCGGCAACGCTTTCACTTACAGCAGCAATATTTTCACTGAAACGAGCGGAACGACCATGCACAGGCCTTAAAATATCTTAAACCAATGCAGTCTCTTCAAATTTGTTCACAATTTTGCCAATTTCTTGCGTAGTTGGACGATTATGTAAACCATAATCGCAGGAAGGACGATATGTGGCTGTGGCAGAATCACAATTTCTATAGTAGGTTTTAACAATTTTTATGCGTTGTGCGATAGTAAAGCGATCCATTTTCGTAAATGTCAGACTTTCAACTGACAAAACAAAAAAAATAAAAATGGTTTAACAACTAAATTTGACGATGTCGAATTCCAGCCCTTTACTTTTGAAACCGTAAAATGGATAACTGGTTACATTTCTAACTTTTATTTAACATTCCTTGTTCTTCAGACAAAGAAGAAACATTTCCTCTAATTTTAATAATCGCTCGGTCTCAATCAACCGACTCAGTGTGTGTCTGAATAGAACAACAAAAAGCTAAACAAGTAAATCCACATCTGTAACACAGCTCTCACTCTATAAAAGAGTCTGATAAAGTTGGCCTGATGCCTTTGAGTCCTGTTGGACCAGATTTCCGCAAACATCATTACCATCCAATATCTCCCACCTTCAGATTGGATTGGTCTCCAAGTCAATACTGCTTGAGGCACATTAAATATTATCTCAGTTTTTTTCATGCTCTGTTGGTGTTTTTGTTGTCTGATGATTGCAATCATTTTTTTTGTTGTTGTTTTTTTTAGCGATAGCGTCTTCATTCGACATGAGATTAGTCGTTGCTGCAGGTAGGTACGGCAAAGGAAATTGAAGCTTTTCCGCAGTTATTCGCAAAGGAATCAAAACCAAAAACAATTCTTTTGGAAAAAATGTTCATGAATCGCTTATCATAAACAAGAATTTTCATTCACAAGAAAGTCCTTTTGAATAGAAAATCAATACATATGTACATACAGGTTCAGGTTGTCTTGAGTCTTGCAATTGTTACGATTTTGTCAAAATATACCTTTTGTGTTTACTATTTTCTACGTTTTGCTACAGCAACCAACAACAAAAGTCGCCCTCTCCTTGATGTTTTGCTATGCAAATTACAAACCCCCACCCAAAATGAAAATCTTTCATAATGACAGACACTCTTCCGATAGATTGCAATTCTCTGCTTCTAGCTTCTATAACACAGCTAGTGTCAGATGGAACAAGAAATATATGGAATAAATTTGTGTATTAAAACAGAATATTTCATAACAAAACCAGAGCCATAATTTATCTTATGCTTGCTTCTGCTTCTCTGCTGCTGCCTAGCGAAAATATTGCACTTGCTCAGTTTATTTACTACAGCAATTGTGAATTGTGGGAGAACTTTTGGAACTATGTGGAAGAAATATGTAGGTACATTTTATCTTGCAAACACACCCAAGTAACACTTTATCTTGTAAAGGGTTTTTCAATAGGGACAAAAGTAGACCGATAGGAACAGTAAACGGCGCCATATTTTTTCCCGCTCCTTGACATTTCTTTTCAGTAAGATTTGCCATTTCATCATGAAAAGGTATACGATCCAACAACGAGTCGAAATTATTACAATTTACTACCGAAATTCGGAGTCAATGGTCAACACTTTAAGAGCGCTACGTACAATTTATGGTCGTCATAATCGTCCTGCCAGATCAACAATTGAGAGTCTAGTGGAAAAATTTGAATCCACAGGCTCAGTACAAAATGTTCCCATGCCAGTGAGACAAAGAAGTGCCCGTAGTAGTGCCTCTGTGACGTCGTTGTGGCGAATTTCGCGAAAAAATCTTGGCCTACATCCTTACAAGCTGGATCACCAGAAGCGTCGTATGTTCGTGAATTGGGCTGAGCAACAACTTGAAAATGATCCGGATTTTCATCGAAAAATCATCTTCAGCGATGAGGCTCACATCTGGCTGGATGGCTTCGTCAATAAACAAAATAGGCGTTACGGGTCAAGCAGCAATTCACATGTGCTTCGCGAGGCACCATTACATCCCGAAAAAATCACTGTTTGGTGCGGTTTACATGCTGGTGGTGTCATTGGGCCGTACTTCTTCCGTGATGATCAAGACCGTCACGTTACTGGAATGGGAATCGCTACCGCTCAATGCTAACCGATTATTTTTGGAATGAATTGGATGATATGGACTTGGACGATATGTGGCTTCAACAGGACGGTGCCACATGTCACACAGCGGGCCAAACAATCGAATTATTGAGAACGAAGTTCGATGAGCGCATTATCTCCAGAAATAGACCTGTGAATTGGCCGCCTCGTTCATGCGATTTAACGCCGTTAGACTATTTCCTGGGGGGCTACGTCAAATCTATGGTTTATGCCAACAAGCCGGCGACGATTGATGAACTTCGTACGAATATCGAACGTGAAATTGCAGCAGTATCGACCGATTTATGCTTGAAAACCGTCGAAAATTGGGTTCAGCGTCTGGACTTCTGCAAGCATGCCCGTGGTGGCCATGCAAAAGAAATCGAGTTTCATACATAATGGCATCAAATGTACTTCCACAGAAGTAAAGGATTTCATTGATATCCAAAACCGTTTTTGTTTTATTTAAGAAAATTTTTGTAGCGTCCCTATTGAAAACCCTTTATAAGGTTAACAAATCTGAAATTCGGAAGCATTAGCTTGTATAGTGTTAGTTTTAGGCTTCCTCATGGAAGATTGATTTGATTTTGCTTAAATAAGGCCTCTTAGTGCAAATAATAATAACTTTCTTTTTATTCAATTTTAATATTTCACTCTTCACGAATTTAGTAACAGTATTAATTTTGTGCCATAAAGTTTGAGAGAAGTGAGAGCAACAACTATTTTCAAGTTTGCTATCCACAATATAGAAGTCGCAGTAGCGCAGTGGATGAATGCTCGACTGATAAGCGGAGGGCTCATTCTCATTGTACTACATCTATACTAATAAAGGGTGTTATTTTGATTTGCCGTTAATAATGGAACACAACATCAGCCAAATGGCCGCCACTACTACGCTTACAGTACCATATCCTTTTCATGAAATTTTCCATAACCAAATCCCAAAGTGGCTGCCCTATGTCCTCGATAGACTCACGAATTCCATCCTAAGAGGTCTTGAATCGACGCTGGGCTGTTGGCGTAGACCCATCTTTCAAGTCGCGTTAAATCACAAGATCTCGTTGGCGAATTGTGATCACCTCTTCGAGAGATAGCACGTAGCGGAAACTTTTCACGTAAAAGATCGATGGTTTCATTGCTTGTGTGGCACGTAGCGCCGTCTTGTTGAAAGCAAACGTTTGACAGATCAATACCATCCAATCCGGCCATAAAAAATCATTAATCTTCTCTCGATAGCGCTATCCATTGACCGTAACTTTGGTCCAGCCTCATTTTCGAAAAATGATCCCGCCGGATCATAAACCGCACCAAACAGTCACGCGTTGAGGATGGAGATGTTTTTCAACAATAACTCTTGGGTGTTCCGAGCCCCAGATGCGAGAGTTTTGCTTGTTGACGTAGCCTCCGAGGTGGAAATGGGCCTCATCAGTCAAGATGATTTTTCGATGAAATTCCGGATCATTTTCATGCATTTCAAGGACCCAATCAGCAAAGACACGACGTTGTCTTGAGTTCTTGTGTTAACTGAACTTTAAAAGCCTTAAGACCACAGTCTTTATGCAAAATATGGTGCAACGACGTTTGTGGAATACCTAATTCCAAAGAACGACGAGGAATGGAAAACGTGGGTCTACAACAGCAATATTCTCAGTTGTTCTTAAGCGACGTGCACGGTTTTTATTCTTCATATCACTAACTTGTCTCAACAGCTCGAATTTGTCCAATTGCGTGAATTGCGGTCCGACAAGGTGCTTCACGAGACGACCCAAAAATGTTTTTGTTTTACGAACCTACTCTGCCAAATTTTCACCATTTTTATAGTGAATTTTAATAATTTCTATGCGTTGTTGAAGCGTGTATCGTTCCATTTTTATTAATGGCGTAGTTTCTTCTTGTCAAATGTCAAAGAATGACAGCTTCAAAGATGACAGCTAGCAAAATAGCGGGCTATTCAAAATAACACATCTTATTGGAAAACCTTATATTATAAAAAGGAAAAGGTTTGATTTCTTGTTTGTTTGTTTGAACCAAAACTACTGGACCGATTTAAAAAATTCTTCCAAGTGACATAGGCTATGTTTCATTTTCAAAGAAATTAGGGATCCTTGCTAAAACTTGAATAATCTAACACAAGGTGTAAAAAAATAAACAAATCGCACTCGAGTTTGATTCACAATAATTATCAGTAACTTCAACTTTCTGGATTCATGTGGTATCACAATGGGCCTTTGATTGGCCCAAGTGTGTCTTTTAACATCCATGACAGCCACTTTAACCTAACCTAACCTAACTTCAACTTAAAGAAACTTTTCTTCACGACAATAAGAGAAAGCGGCACGGCCATAGTCTTTCCGATATTTGTCAAATAATATTTTCATTTGATTCAATTCAACAAACGTTAAGCTAATGATTTAGTGTAAAGGCATTATTTGGTCATTTAAAAATGCCCAAAAGATCAAGATCTCAACTTTCTAGAAATAGTTCCCAGGCTAGGGCATCACAAATACGTCGAAATGGAGAATCTTCATCAGAAACTAAAAATCGTCTATCAAGTCAGAGAGAATATGTACCAAATTTTAAGGAAATGTTCGGGTAGTAGTGTAGATGGGTTTAAAGTATTTTTTTTTACAAAATCGACGAAGCTGTTCATGAGATATGGCCAGGGTAGCGGGTATCGTGATAGCTAGGAAACAGGATAGCGAGGAGCAGTGTAGCCTGTAACGGGTAACGGATTGCGGGTACTGGGTTGAGTGGTAACTGAGTATTGGGTAACGGGATAACGGGTAATGGGGTAACGGGTAGCTGGCTAGCGGGTAAAGAGAAGCGGGGTACGGGTAGTGGGATAATAGGGTAGCAGGTAGTGGGATAATAGGGTAGCAGGTAGTGGAATAATAGGGTAGCAGGTAGTGGTTGGGTAGCGGGGTACAAAAGTCCAGGTCTTTTATCTGAGGCAGTACGAAATCTGCTGGGTCAGCTAGTACAAATATGATTAATAATAAAAAAAAACGAATGTCCATGTCACCTCAGAAATAAAAGCTGCAACAGAGCATCGCAAAAGAAAAAAAGATTTCATGTTGAGAATATATTTTTCTCTACTTTTACAATAACTTTTTTACTCTTTCAAAGAAACTATTGCTTTCTGTATCAAGCTGTTGTAAGGCCTTATTCGTAATTCTTGAAAGAAGCTTCTTTAAATTAATTGTTATAAGACCTTGTAGAGATTTCATCCGAGAAGCTATTACTTCTTTAAATAAATTGATATAAGGCCTTGACATAATTGATTTAAAGAAACAATGGCTTGCATAACTTGCGCCAAACGTATTTGTATACGGTTTCATACAAGCAAGATACAAATCAAGAAATAGCTTCGCGTAAGCCTTATAGAAGTTTAATTGTTACTTGCCTCTGTTTTAAACAAAAAATTGAAATTTTGGTGAAGATTTAACTTCAGAATTCCACTGTATATCGTGCAACTTGAATTTAAAATTAGAATACAAAGTTCCTAATCAATGTTCTTACACATTTTTGTTTTACTTTTTTTTTCGTTACTTTACTACGCTGTCATTAATGTGACGTGAAATTACTTTTGAAAGTGCAAAATATTTCACAAATTTTACATACAAACATACAATTATTGACAAGATGTGAAAATTCAAAACAAAAACAATGACAAATGGAACAACATTCCGCAATATTTCGCTACTTGTTGTGTACCTAGTCAGAAATAAACACGAAACATATTTTAATTTGTTTATTTGTTTATGAATCAGGTTTTGTTCATTTATTGAAATCTCACAGACTTTACGTTTTGGGGCCAGGAATCGTGGCAAAGTGTTGGAAGAATAATAAATCGTTGTCTTAAGGCGAACAGAAGTATTATTTTTTTATCATTTTTAAGAATTTTAGCAGATTGTTGGTTCTTGAGTTAACGGTTTGATGATTTTTTTTGCTTAAACTAAAAATACATCCCTACATTCTAAATGATTGACTTGGACGGTCGTTTGCATTGTGGATTTGTGAAAAATATGGGTAATATGAGAAAACTGTGGCGTATACGCAATTTTCACTTTTCAGTTCTTTTTTTTTAAATTCTGTCAAAGAAAAAATGACAAACCAGTTTTGCAGCGCGATCTTTCAAACAAACAAAAAAAAAGCCCAAAATCTTGTTCAACAAGATAGGAAAATGGCGTTTATCCCTTGGTGAGAACTTAAGAACTTAAGTGAGCTGATGACAATGATTCGGCCCTCTTCTCTGTAAGTTGAGCAGCAGGTACATTTGTCCATATCCCACACTGGGGTACATTTTTGGACAAATTCCTCCCCAGGATTTTGCACAAGGTGAATTAAAACGGAAAAACCACTCTGTGCTTGTGTATTTCCTCATCCCTTTGACCCCATGAACATGTAAAATATACGGGCCTGCCAGGGATTGCCAATGTGTCAATATCTCACAGTACTTCGGTGGCGTCACCATAAGAAAGTAATTCTTATGGTGACGCTACCGACCCGATTGGATCAGGGCTTCATCGAACAAGCATCTCCAGCCAGCTCGGTCCTTAGCTAGCTGTCTCCAGTTTCGAACGCGAAGTTGGTTCATGTCCTCTACCACCTGTGTGCTTCACCTGAGTCCCGGTCTTCTTCTTTTGCGAAGACTCTACGGGCCGGAGCACTGTTTTCCATTCGCTCTACATAACCCAGCTATCAAAGTCGTTGGACCCAAACTTTTCCGGCTAGATCAGTGTCTCTGAACAGCTCGTACAGTTTTTTAATGAATCTTTGTCTCAATTCTCCATTAATGTAGACTGGACCAAAAGTCACTCGAAGAATTTTTCTTTCGAAGCAGTCCAAAGCGTTTTCATCCGACTTTTGAAAGATTGTGTCTCTGGTGTTGACGTTGGAACTTTGCACAATTTTTTCAAGAATGATGTTGAAGAAATCGCATGACAACGCATCGCCTTGTCTAAATCCCTTTTTGACATCAAAAGTGTCCGTTAGGTTTTTTTTTTCGACGGCTTGAATACTGAATATTCCATTGTCATCCTACACAGATGGACGAATTTTTCTAGGATGCCTAAACTAGACATTGCTTTAAATAGTTGGTCTTTATAGACGCTGTCATACGCGGCCTTGAAATCGATGAAAAGGTGGTAGGTATCGATTTGAAGTTCCTGGGTCTTCTCCAAGATCTGCCGTAGGGTGAATATTTGATCGATGTTGGACTTTCCGGGTCTGAAGCCACACTGATAAGGACCTACCAGGTTGTTGACGAAGGGCTTCAAAAGTTCACGTAGCACGGCAGATAAGATCTTATAGGCGATGTTAAGGAGACTAATAACTCTGTAATTGGTGCAGTTCAGGGAATCTTCTTTCTTGAGTAACGGGCATAAGATTCTGAGGTTCCAGTCGTCGGGCCTCTGACCAAATTTTGCAGATGAGCTGGTGCATTCTCCTAACCAAATCATCTCCAGCTGTTTTGTATAGTCCGGCGGCTAGGCTGTCTGCTCCAACAGCTTTGTTCACTTATTCACTTCGTCAATGTCGGGTAGGTAAAATTTTCGAACCTCATTCCTGTTGTGACATCCCTCTATCTCTTCGATCGCGCATGAGAAGCGCGCTCCCTTCTTTTCTTTTTGAGAAGTTTGTGCCCTTCTCTCCTTTTCTGCTGTTAGAGCTTGCGAGCTAATCTTTTACTTACCCCTTTAGCAATTCTAAAGCTTTCTGTCTAGAAGTTAGTTTTATCATCACCAGGTAATCGCTTCAACAGCCTCTTTGTGGCTTAAACCAAAAACTTACTGCAAGAATAAGTCGGAGTAGTTTAAAATTAATTCTTGAATTTAAATTTTTGGGAAAATTATCCACTTTGCTGGGCATAAGTCCTTACATCTTTTGACTTCGAGATTAAGGCACACCTACCTGCATAATTATAATTCATTACGTGGTAGAAACTATGCGAATAGGAACATCCTTTCTGCAACTCGCTGGACGAGGCGTTAAATGGGCACTGGTCCATGAACGTTCTTTTAGATTCCTGTTTTTTTTTCACAATTTATTCGTCCTCAGAAATTTAAGATAAATTGGCTTCTGCTATCAATTTGACGCATTCACTGATTGCCAACCATCTCATCCCATTAACAAACCACTTTCAATTTGGTGTAAAGCCCAAACATCAAACAACATTTTGTAGAAAGAATAAACGTGACTCAAGAGAACTACAAGTACAACAACGTCGTGTTCGCACTCAAAAATACTATCACTAGAAATTCCATCTATCTGAACTAAGATGTAGAATCTCTCGTGCATAAACCAAATCAACTATACTCTAAAAGAATTTAGATCAATCTACATACAAATTTTGCTAAACATACACAACCCATTTTACATAGCAGCCAGCGCATCGAACAAAATTGAAAAACAAATTCCTATACTTTTTCATATTGGGGCTTGGGACTTCTTTTTTTTGCTCCTCAGCGATAAATTTTTGTATTGCAAATTCACATGATGTGTCTTCTTGTTTGTGTTTGTGTTCGCATTCGATGGAAAAACGAGAGGAAAACAGAAATGTAGTCGTCTTTTTGCTGCACATTTTCAGTTAACAGAGAAAAAGAAAACTGTTAGCTTTAGATAGGATCTGCTAAGAATAATTTATGTTTTTTAGGCCATTCGTTCCTCGTGGGCAAACTTAATATCTACAAGATATAAAATACCAAGTTCCTCTATATTCTTGCCTAATGCAACCAAAAATAAGTGAAACTGTTTTGAATCACATCCATGGAACCTTGTTTAAAGTATTCTAATGGAACAGCAGCCAAAAAGACACTGCGTTCGGACAAGAAACTAAAGGACTGAAAAATGTAAGGTTGAACACAAACCGAAGCGGACAAAACGTCTTTCTGTTTTACGACAAAAAATCATGTCTTTGTGTCCATTGCTCTTATGAGACAACACACACCGAAAAAGACACGATACAACACGACAAAAAGTAGTGTCCGCCTGTCGGTTGCAGTAAATACATAGAGTTGTTTAGGAGCAAAACATACCGAAGATGACAAAAAGTCCGGGACAAAATGTCAGCACCTAAAACTGTGCACCGTCTTATGAAGTAACACACACCAGAGTGAACAAGACAAACAAACAGAAAACGACAAAGAAACGTGTCAGTTGTATAGGTTGTATAGGAGCAACACACACCGAAGCGGACAAAGACAAGACATTTTGTCTTTGTCGGCCTCTTTGTGGGGTAAAATACGACAGGACTTTTTGTCAAAAGATGCTTCGGTGTGTGTTTAGCCTAAAACTTCATGGCTTTCGTTTATGAAAACCTTTCTTCATGAAAGTCTCAATTTTCGTTTGACATTAAATTAGTACAGAAGAAACTTTTTCGTCTTTTTTCGAGTGCACCCTCTTTAATTTTGTTAAAGAAAAAAAAGTGCAGAAAGGCATGTTGGATGTACGATTCAATTATTGTCATACTCGAGAGTTCTTTCTCGGAATGTGCCTATTCTTCGCTATCCTTTTGTGATTTTTATTCTTTGTCAACACTTTTCTGATGCTTAAAGTTGAAGACGAGAATATTTTTTTTCTATTGGCGAGATGTTTATTTTTTTTTGTGCGAACGATTGAGTGAGTGCTTTTGATTATATTGCATGGCCTTGACATATAGAATTACTGTTCAAACTGTTTTATGTTTTCATTTCTCTGAGTGCGGATGGTTGTAAAGTGGGTCACGGTGAATTGTCAGCATCAAACGGAATAACACTCACTGGAATTGGAGTAAAAAACGTTTCAAAGTGACAGGTGAGATGGGTGAGGCTTAGGGGGTTGTTTGGTAAAAATCGCTCCGCACTAGCATGTCGTTTCGATGTTTATTTTATATACATGTGAGCGTTTCGTTGGGAGCATAAATATATCACTTCTTTTTGGGAAAATATACACAACACAAGAGTGGAATTCAGACGAAAAGGGTACTCTAATGTTGACATTTTTTTTTTTTTTTTTATTTTTAATGAAGGAGAGGGAGCTTAGGATAAAGATAAATATACTTTAAACAGCATTCTTCATGCATCCCAACGTCTTCAGAACTTAGCTTTAGTCCAATTGAAGCAATCAATAAAGAAAAAGAAGACACTGCACCTGGGATAGTCAGAGGGCTGGGAGGCAAAGCTGAATAAGGTTTCCCAAAATAGATCTTTCCCTCTGTTTGCTATTGAAGTACATAAGTTTGATTTTTATTTTCATTTTTAGTGACCAGTGATTCGTTTTGTCTTTTTATTTCAGTTAACATTTTATTTTAGATATCCATAGGTTAGGTTAGATTATATGGGCTGACAGTTGATATTGTTACCGTCACATTTAGATCAATGTAGATCCCTTGTGATACCCTGAAGAATTGTAACTTCTGACAAAAGTGGTTTAACCTATGAATTCTATGGTTAATCGAGCCATTTGGTGGACTTGATAAAGTTCAATAGGCGATTGCCTGGGAGTTCAGATAGGTCTTCTAGTTCATTGAAGAAATAGTTGCCTAAGAATTTTGATCTAGTACGGCAGAGTGCTGGACAGTGGCATAGGAAGTGGCCGTATTTTTGTGCTCTTCCCCATCGCCGCATCCTCTGCATATGTCGTCCTTACTAGGCCCCATCGTCTTTTTGTGGTAGCCAATTAGGTTATGTCCCGTTATCACACCTATAAAGCATCTTAGGGTTTATTGAGAAGTAAAATCTTATTTGATTTCTTCTTGTCATAATGAGGCCAGAGTTTCCTGGTGTTACTTCAGGTTTCTAGTAGGTTCCATCTGCCATTTGCTTTTTGAATGATATAATTACTAATGTTTCTTTTTAGTTCGCACTGAGGGATTCTGATGTTATGGTTTATGAGAGAAGGATCAAGTACCGAGCCCTTCTCTTGCGTGCTCATCCGCTTTTTCATTTCCTGGCACACCACTGTGACCGGGAAACCAGCAGACGCAGAGTCTTACGTTGTGCTGCATACCAAGAACCCTAAGCTCTTCGCGGCAGCAAGAAACAAGCTTTGACTTGATTTGCATGGCAAAGATCGCTTTTATTGCTGCTTGACTATCAATGAAAATGGTGATATCAGCGTGTGGTACCACCATCATGGATATTTGATTAGCAGCGTTTTTCACTGCCAAGATCTCAGCTTGGAAGACGCTGCTATGGTCAGGAAGTCTGAATGAACCGGCAAGGCTGAGTAGAAACCTGCCCCTACCCCAGTAGTCATTTTCAAACCGTCGGTAATGATGGTAAAGTTCGATTCGTTAGTGTAGGGTACACTGTTTTCCCAGTCTTCTCTATTAGGGAAGCTGGTAGTAAAGTTTTTATTGAAGTCTAGATAAGGGGTCATATAATCCGTACGAACGTTATTACCAACGTATTTTGTAAGGATCGTGGTATGGCCGTGTTGACTAGATGTCCAAATATTGGTCTGACTAAGTCTAAGAGCGCTGTTTGCTGCTGATTCTTGTGCAAATAAGTCTATGGGGATGAGATTTAGGATCGTTTCGAGACCCGCTGTTGGGGTGGTACTCATTATCCCCGTAGTGCTTATGCATGGCATTGTTTTGTACTTTGGTAAGGGTCTTAAAGTTCGTGGATTTCTCCAGAGCTGCCACCAAACCAAACTACCATAAGTCAGAATGGGTCTAACTATGGCTGTATACATCCACATGATTATCTTAGGATTTGGACCCCAATCTCTTCCTAGAATCCTATTACACGAGAAGAGTGCAATCATGGCCTTCTTGTATCTTTTTTTGTATGTTAGGACCCCAGTTGAGTTTCTTGTCCAAGATAACTCCAAAATATCTCGCTTTTTCTGAAAGTTTGAGTGGGGTGTTGTCAATTTTTGGCAGTTCGAAAGAAGGGATTTTCTTTCTATTGGTGAAAAGTACCAGTTCTGTTTTCTGGGGTTTACTTTAAGACCGCATTTCTTGGTCCAGTTATTGACCGTAGTTAATGCGTTTTCTAATTGTTCGCTTACAGTGGTTAGGTATTTTCCTGTCGTCAGAAGCGCTAAATCATCAACTCTAACACCACTGTTCTTGAGATTGATGAGAATTTCATTCATCACCTAAGTCCAGAGAAGAGGTGAGAGTATTCCACCCTGTGGGGTTCCTCTAGATGTGTACATTTTCATATCAGATTTACCGAATTTAGAATGGATTAGTCTATTTTTCAACATACCGTGATCCATCTTATAAAGATATCCATGGACCCTTGACATTATAAGTAGTGATGTTTCGAACCGGAATTTTACAAACCGATAAGATATGTGTCTAGGTCGCCAGAAGGATATTTCGTCCTAATTGTAAGCGAATCCACAGGATTTTGCACAAGGTGAATTCAAACGGAAGAACTACTCTGTGCTGGTATATTACATCATCGCTTTGACCCCATGAACACGTAAAAAATGCGGCCCTGCCCTATGAACAGGGATAGCCTGCGTGAATATCTCACAGTGGTATTGTTTCCTGGAAAAATCGCCTGACAAGATTTTGGATAGGGTGAGTTCAAACGTGTGTTAATTTGTTTGAGTAGACTTCGTAACTTACTTACTTTCTTATGGGGCGCTACAGTCCAGATCTGATCATCGAATAAGCGTGTCCATCCAGCCAGGTCCTCTATCACCTGTGTGCTCCACCTGGGTCCCGGTCTTCCTCTTTTGCAAAGACTTTACGGGCCGGAGCATTGTTTTCCCTTCGCTCTACGTGACCCAGCTATCTGTCGCTAAATAGCTCGTACAGTTCTTGATTGAATCTTCGTCTCCAGTGGCTCAATAGAGGGATAAGATATGAGTCTAGGGCGTCCTTATTGTTAGCGGATTGCCCCAAAAACTGTTTTAGAAAACACTCATATGTTTTGTTGACAAACCAAGTTGGCTACATCATCCTTGAAGAATAACTGCTGAAGTTTTTAACCAACTAAATGTACCTCCATTTCAAACTATCGGATTCAACTTAGTTGTTCCCTGGTAACAAGCCCCATCTAAAGACAAAAGTTCCCATGAAAAAACAGTCACATATTGTTGACAAACTTTTGTTTTTTTATAAACTCCTTAAGCCCTCAAAATATCAACAAATTTTAACATTCAAAATAAGGTTGACCTCCAATTAAAAATATGAAACTATTTTGTTTGTGGCGAGTTCATTTTTGTATTTTTTGTGTTCTTCCGAATCTTAATTCTGAAAATGATATGTCCCCAAGTGTAAAAGTCTCACTGAGAGAAAACCCCAGCCTTCTAATTCCCAACTAACTGCAAAAGCAAATAACTTTTAAATCTACTTTTCAAGACAAACAACAACCTTTATTAAATCAACTCCGCAAAACTTCTGTTTTCTGCCTTCAAGTGGAACAAGTTCTTCATAGTGAACGTAACTAACTCGTCCACTGAGTTCCAGTGACCATCATTCCACCTACCACATCGAATTGTTGCTGCTTTCCCGGGGGTGAACAGTGGTTATAGCTTTACAGACACATAAAACGCTTCTAGTTTTATGAAATGGCCATGACCGACCGACCGACCGACACCGGACGACTACGCCATGCGTTGTTAAGAGTGCTTCTATCAATCCAAAGCAGAGGCGGGTTGGTCTGCTTCTTCTTATGCTTTTCAATCATGATAATAACTTTAAATTTAGTGTGAAGTGCATCTTCCCCCATCCACATTGTGAAGAAGCCTATACTCCAGTTACCCCTCCTCTTCCCTCGTGATTCAATTTGGCCATCCACCCGAGGGAACCTGCCTTGACAATAAGTCTATGACACGCTAAAGATGGTGTTGTATAAAGAATTATTACATTAAGAGTTTTTTCGACGAAGATGAATCTCTGATGCTTCAAGGGTAAATTTATTAAAGTGCTGTGGTGTTGTTGTTGTTGTTCAAGTCTAAAACGAAAAAGAATCGAGGTGAGTTTGTTGTTTGTCTAAAAATAGGTACAAAATCTGGAAGGAACGCGAGATGCAATTTATCATGACGGGTTTGTGGGGAACTCTCAAGAGTTCTGATGTGTGAATAGTGGAGTCAATGATTTGTGGACGATAAGCCTTAAGAGCATGGTGTAGGATTTGTCTATGCGATTGTTGTTTTGAACTTAAAACAATTTAATGAATATTGTGAGATTAAAAGAATTAAAAACGCAATAAAGTTGAGGGATAAATTCATGTCTCATGTTTTATCTTATGTCCCCATGTAAAGTGATGTTTCTTTTGGTTTGTCGTTTTGAATATGACATTTTGATGGACTGTCTGCTCAGTTTTTTTCGCTTTCGAAACACTGATTTATGATGAAACGAGATTTAGGGGTCGGCTGTCCTGTTGTAATTTATGAATTGTGACCTTGATAATAAAACCAACAGTCAAAGTTTCAAATTAACTCAGGATTCTAATTTTGTCACTCATAAAAAGTTGGTTTTGGGGCCAAAGTTAAATAAACAAGATTTTGTAAAAAAGAAATTCTTCGGATTTCATTATAAGAATGAGGAAATTTTTACCCCAACAAGAACTTTCGACTTTTGAGCAGTTTAACAGCATTTGCTTTCCCGATGTGCCTGCTCTTGATTCAGTCCCGCCATTTGCAAAGACAATACACGACAAGATGCCAAAAACCACCCTTATAACCCGCAAATTATACGACGCTGCCCTCTGAAATGTGGACAGGAGGTGTGAACGTCTGATGCCTTTTGTCAACAATCTGATTGTTCCTTATGAATGTGGCTTCATACCAGGAAAGTCAACCATCGGCCAAATTTTCACTTTGCGGCAGATCCTGGAAAAGACCTATGAACTCCAAATCGATACCCTCCACCTTTTCATCGATTTTAAGGCCGCGGATGACAGCATCTACAGAGACGAACTGTATAAAGCTATGTCTAGTTTTGGCATCCCTGCCAAGCTCGTTCGCTTCACGAATTCACGCTGCTCCATCAAGGTTGGCAACGAGCTTACGGAATCTTTCGACGTCAAGAAAGGATTAAGATAAGGTGATGCACTGTCGTGCGATGTCCTTAACATCGTTCTTGAGAAGATAGTCAAGAACTCCACGGTCAACACCAGCGGCACTATCTTCCAAAAGTCTGTTCAACTTCTCGCGTACGCCGATGATATTGATATAATGGGAAGAACAGAGCGTGATGTCAATGGCGCCTTTGTGAGAATTGAGACAAAAGCGGCAAAAATGGGTTAAGCGGTAAATGAGGGAAAAATGAAGTATATGCTGTCTTCGAGGAAGGACACTCAACACCGACGGCTCGAACAGAACGTCGTGACGCATACAACTTCGAGGTAGTAAAGGAGTTTGTCTACCTAGGCTCCGCTATAAACACGGGCAATAACACCAGCACCGAGATCAGACGAAGAATAACTCTTGCTAATCGCTGTTTTTTGGGCTAAGAAAGCAATTGAGTGGAATGTGGAAAAGCCCTCTCTCGAGCAACTAAGGTAAAATTGTACAAAACCCCCATCATACCAATCCTGCTGTATGGTGCAGAACAAATCGGATGAAAGTGCCTTAGGCTGTTTCGAGAGGAAAGTTCTTCGGGTCATCTTTGGCATTGAAGGGGAATGGCGAAGAAGATATAACAGCGAACTTTCCGGATTGTACAACGACATGGACCTAGCCAGAAGGGTCAAGGTCCAGAGACTCAGATGGCTCGGTCATTTAGAGCGGATAGACACCAATGCTCCGGCCCGGAAAGCCTTCGACACAATTCCCGAGGGACGTAGGAGGAGAGGAAGACCGCGACTCAGGTGGCGCACTCAAGTGGAAGAGGACCTCAATCAACTTGGAGTGCAAAACTGGACCGAGGTGGCTGGCGAAGACTGTTGATTGAGGCCCAAGTCCACAACGGACTGTAACGCCATCTTAAGTAAGTAAGTAAGGTGCGAACGTTCATATCCCACACTAGGGTAAATAATTGGACAAATTCCCCCACAGGATTTTGCACAGAGTGATCTCAGACGACAAAAACCAACTAGTGTGCTGTTATTTCCCTGAAAGTAATTTTAAACTACGATTTGTACTGTCCAGAGATTGTCTGCTGAAAGGTCTTCGAGTTCCTCAAAATTTATGAAAGGAATATATGAGTGTGACAGAGCGAGCTTTGGGTGACGGCGAAGGAAGAGGGCAGTGGCTTCTAATGTTAATCCAACAGGTAGTGACCGTAATCATAATCAGGAGGTATTGTCAATGTAGTATTGTGGTTGTCGAAAATACGTTCTTGTTAGTCCTTAAAAACACTTAGCAATTTCTTACTGTTCTAGGCGTCCAACATTGAACTTTTATTTAAACTCACTACTGCATCCGAAAGTGTCGTCTTTTGGCAAGAAAACTGCATCTTTTATGTTCCCTCCAGCATTTACAAACTTACTGTCAAATGAATTTAAATCAAATTTCGGTCCGTCACGGTTGAAAAAGCCATAATTCTAATCACGCATCCAGAAAGTGAAATCAAATCGAAAACGATTAAACATTAATTAAATCTCGAACTGAAAACGAAACCAAAACAGTATCGCGCATAGAATTAGGAACTTTCCCTTTTCTTTGATGACCTAGTTCGACTGCAAGAATAAAGCAAAATAATCAAATGTTCAAAAATAAGAACAGAACAAGATATACACAGAAACAATTTCGATATAATTTATTTTCTGTCTTCATCAGACGTTGCGTTGCTTGCATAAATTTTGTCTGTGGTTTCCATTTATTTTTATTGAAGACAATGTGGGAAAAAAGCGTAAGACAAGGAGCCACGCAGGTAGAAAAAAAAAAGCTCAGTGAAAGGCTAGACTCACATTTTTCATCTTCGAAATCACAATCTTTGACTGAAATCTGTCTTAATAGCTCCACTTAGTCTGCTTCAAAAATAACCAGACACATCATTTTTATGCTCGTAATGGAAAGTACGTTTACCAAAACAAAGTACCTACGTGTCTAATGCATAAATTACAAGAAAAGCTACAGACTTTGTCGCCAAACATGTCATTCAAACAAATTTCAAAGTGTATAAAAAGAAAGTTACAATATTTTTGTTGCGGCCAATGACTGCGACCACGATCGCCGCGGGCAGGCCGGTTCGTTGCGTAGCGGCGATTAACCTGCGTGTAGATACTTTTAATCTATGATCTCTATCAAATGACCAAAATGCTGTTTATAATAATTAAACTCCACTTTCTTTCCGTTAAACTGGATCAAGCTAAACAAGGAGAATGTAGTTCATCAATCTGGAGACTACGTGCACAGTCTTGTGCAACAGTTTTTACAACCAACATTACTATAGCCTTTTGTTCTCCATCTGCACCACAACCAGGATTCACTTTTTGCTACTCTATTGGGTAACGCCATTCAGAAGGTAAGGTTAGGTTAGGTTTGATGATAAGGGGTGTGCACAGCGTGAACTGTTGCATACATGGGGACCTACTGGTCCATTGTGATCTCCTATAAGAAATAAAAGTTAGCATCGATGTTTCTCAAACTTGCCGCTTAGCGTAGACTGGCTCGTTAACGAACCAGCCTGTGGTCCCCAACAAACCTGTCCCCGAAATGACGGAGTCTGTTAGTTTGGAGGTTCGGACAGTCAAAGAGCAGGTGTTTAATGGTTTCTATTTCCTCCTCATCCTGACAGGTCCTACAGAAATCGGGTGCAAAAGCCCCTACCTTGTTGACGCAATGACCCGTTACGTTAGTACACCTATCACGATTTTAATGTTCCTTTTACTCTCAGCGATAGAATATACCGAGTTTCCTTTTCATTAGTGTTAGGCCATACACTTCTAAAGATTACGCAATCGTCCCTGGATTTCCAGGAGTGATTGATTTTCTCTTTTGATTTACGGATCTTCCTTTTGAGTAATCGAGTGGTCCCCTATCTGAATGGTCGCTACTACTTGTATCTGCTTCTGATCCTTTTCAAGCTAGTTCATCTATACTATTTCGTTCTCTTCTATATTGCTATGTCCAGGAATGCAAGAGAGTTTAACCTGCTTAGTGTGGCAGATTATATTTAATTCCGTCCTACAGTTTAAAACTTCCTTTGATCTTATGGTCTCACTAGCCAAGGCTTTGATAGCAGCCTGGCTGTTCACGAAAAGTGTAATCTCCGAGGAGCTTAGCTTTTCATGATCTGTCATTTCAGCTGCTTTTTCAATGGCATAGATCTCGGCCTGAAAGACATTAAAGTCTGGGAGTTAATACGCCGCTCTCATGTTGAGAGATGAGCAAAACACTCCAGCACCTGTTCCTGATTCCGTTTTTGAACCGTCAGTGTAGAAAGGGATACCCTGTTCACTTATAAGTGAATAAGGATCCCAACCCTGTCTTTCTGGTATGCAAATAGAAAATTTCCTAACAAATTCTAGTAGAGGGGGAATGTAATCGGTATTCTCCATGAGTCCTGGAATCGTGTCATATCTTTGAAGGCCATTGAGTAACATTTTACTCCGTTACGTACGTGTTTTCTTGATCGATGTTTGGGGCGAACCGGTAACATTAAGAGCGAACTCTCGGGCGACCTAGATTCGTGTTTTATCTCTCTATAGAGCCATTACATGTAAAATTTCATCAGCGAATGGCGAGGATTTTGAAAGATCAAAAACCTCATTTTTGGGATAATGTGGTAGTGTCCAAAGTTTTTATTTCAACTTTCACGGACACTGCCTCTTGCGAAGAACTGACAAAACTTCCAAGAGTATCACCTGTCTTGAAAAAAGTGCTTCTCAACTTTGCCGTTCGGAATCGGCGTAAAATTGTAGGTCCCCTCAATTCTTCACACGCACCTACAGGATTGTTGATGAGAGTAAGCCACTTAGGCCTTGGCTCTTCAAGAGCTGTCGCGCCACTCAATTTATTTTATGGTTACATCTACGAAATATCACTCTGGCGACCTAGATTCGTGTCTTATCTTTCCATTGAGCCATTAACTGTCAAATTTCATCAGCGGATGACAAGGGTTTTGAACGATTAAAAACTTAATTTTCGGGATAATGTGGTAACATCTAGAACGAAATATCCCTTGGCGACCTAGATTCGTGCCTTATCTCTCCATTGAGCCATTAACTGTCAAATTTCATCAGCGGATGGCAAGGATTTTAACGGATTAATGATCTCATTATCAGGGCTTCAAACATTTAGAACGAAATATCCCTCTGTCGACCTAGATCCGTTAGTTATCTCTTTATTGAGACATTAACTGTCAAACTTCATAAGCGGATGGCAAGAATTTTGACGGATTTAAAACATAATTTTTTCCTTTTTTTTCAAGCGTTTTCTGTCCAAGACGTTGTAGTCGCAGTAGTAAAATCGCTTTAGTTGGACTTTTCGCCAAATATTGTCATACCTCATCACCTGATTTTTTTTCTTTCTCTTTTTGACTCGAACAAATTCGACTCATACAGAATTGACTGTTAATTTAAGATCAAAGCGTGTGTTGCAGTCCTTTAATCGATTTTCGAACATAAAACCATACAAAACTTTCCAACCCGACTGTTGAATGATAAAGTAAATGTTTGATCTTTTAATTGCGAATATTATACTCTATGTACACTCGAATCTGCATACAACGCAAAATAACAGAAAGAAAACTATGAAGATAAAATTAACGGATAAACCAGCCCGCATCCAGCAAAAGCAAGATTTCCAGACGAAGTCATTCCGTACATCGCCGTGCGCGTCTTGTCGGTGTATGGGTCGATTGGTACAGCTTGTTCAATTCCAGACTCAATCGATTGGAAAATATTAAGTGAGTTATAGGCTGGGTGAATAAATTAATCGAAGCTTCAATGGCGGCTTGAGAAAAAAACCCATTAAACGGCATAACATTATGGGTATTTTACCGGCACGCGGTTTCAACCCATACAAGCAGCAACACCGCTCCCAGGCGATAGTATTTTTAACTATTTCCAGTTTGTTCCGATGATGGAAGTTTGTACTACGAGTTGTTTGTTGACTAATTAAAAAGATATTGAACTCTGTGGGTCTGTTTTATTTCGCATTGGGCCTCCGACAGCTGCTTGTAACTGCTGTTAAAGGCTTTTTGATGGGCAAAGCTGATTTACTAAAACGGGTGCAATATCCACCCAGTTCGTTATTGACGTAGTTTATTGCATTTTTAGTGTGGATTTTAAAAGTTTTTTCTGTTTTCTTTGATAGAACATTGTTGCTGGGTGCCGGTATATTCATGTTTCTTATTCGATTTGAGCTTTTCCGAGCTTAATCAAATTTTAACTTCTGAACTATTAATTTGTGTTTATGACCTTGCAGGGAGTGTGCCTTAAAATTCAATTTGTTGCCCGTTCTCGAAAGCTTTAAACATCATTTCAGAAGTCTTTAAATGCCTCAAACACACCTTTACAGCTTTTATTACTACTTCATACTTATGTATACTGAACCCATCGTTCTTGACTTTTATTTTCTCTGCGATATAATTGAATTCCATTTACCCGAGTCGTGTTTCAACTGTGCACTCTGCCTGACTGCCAAGTCCAATGGTAGAACGTGCCTCAGCTTCTATGCTGTCGAACAATATTTACGCACATTCAGTCCTTTCTTTGGCATTTATTTATTTTATTTCTTGTTCGTGTTTGCTTTCTGTGTTTCGCATCTTTGAGTGATAATGCGTAAGGCAAATACTTAAATGTAGAACAAACGATATCTGGGCTCACATGTGTGTTTTGAACATTTGGGTATGATTTTATTAGTACATTAGTTTTTCTCGCGGGATTGGTCATGTAAATTATTTCCCTCTCCCGTCTCGCACTACACATACAAATGTCAGATGGAATCTCTACTTTTTGCTGAGAACGTAGAAGTCACAAAACCGCCAAAAGATACCACTACGTCAAAAGTATCCTTGTCTTGACAAAACCAGAAATCACCCTGATCGTTTAGATTTATACGGACTGAAGTCTTCAGAGACGATCAGGGAGCTTGACTCTTTGAAACCGTTACAGTTATTTCGATCCGACATCAGAGTATGTTCTGATTCAGAATTTCGGCAATCTCTCGCTAAGTGCCCTTGCTTGTTGCATTTGAAACATATGCCATGAAATTTGAAAGGTTTCTTAAAAAATTTCTTTCCAGCAAATGCTGGTCTCACGTGATCATCTTCATCATCTCTATCATTCAACTTTGCTTCTTCTAAAAGCAGTCTGTCTTTGGTAGTTTGAAACGTTAAATCACTCCCACTAAGGTTTTGTAAGGCAGTAACCAACGGATCAAATTTTTCAGGCAGGGTAAGAAAAAACTGAGCTAGAAGATCACATTCCTCTAATGATGCTCCCGTCATTTTAAGCTGCCTTACCAAATTTTCAAAATCCGTAAGGTGCTTTGCGATTGAATCACCGTCTTTCATCTTGAGCTTCAACAATTCCTTCCTGAGTAAAACCTGATTTACCACAGATTTTGTTGCAGAAGACGATTGGAGGCTTTTCAACATCTCTTTAGCTGTAGTCTTCTCGCGAATGTAGCTCAAAAAATCATTATGAACAAACGCTACATCTCCCAGATTAAGCGAGTCAAGATGGATCTTGACCCAAAATTGCCAATCATCAAATCCGCCTATAAACTTGACCTCTCACATGACAACTCGATTCTTCATTCACTTCAATTTGTCTATTACAAAATTAAATTAGTTCTCCTTTTTCTCAACAGATGGCGCTGCAATCGGTGGCAAAAAAATGGTAATTTGAATTGTTCACTAAAATGCTTTGTGAGCTTTCCGATTCATCCTTCCCAAACCGGCTTTATCAATCAAATACGTCTTTTTGGTCACTGTGGCGTATGAGTACTCCTTTTTGCTGAAAAAGTAGAAGTCGCAAGAACGACGAATGATACCACCACGTTAAAAGTGTACGTGTCTTGACAAAACTAGAAACTAGTGTGCGTTTTTTGACATCTGGCTTGTTTTACCTATAAACCTGACCTCTCTTCATGTGACAAGTCGATCAAAATCGTAGGTCATTCTTCATTCACTTAAATTTGTCTATTACATAATTGAATTAGTTCTCATTTTTCCCAACAGATGGCGCTGCAATCGGTGTCAAAAAATCGCAATTTGAATTGTTCACTAAAATGCTTTGTGAGCCTTCCGATTCATCCTTTCCAAAACGGCTTTATCAATCAAATAGGTCACTTTGGTCACTGTGGCGTATGAGTACTTTTTTTTTCAATCAGAGAAATCTATTTAAAAACCTAATTTAAATTAACCGACAAACAAAAATAAAATAAAATGAAACTGAATCTATTTAAACGCCTCTCACTGTAATATCCTCATTCCAGCTGCTTAGCGATGCGAATTGCGTATTTCTCTAACTCAGCTGTAATCATGTCATCGAAATCGATATAAATACTTGATATGCCTTCAAGTATTCCCAAAGACCAACACAAAAGAACCCCCCCCCACGCACAATAAGCTAGTAGTAATTTTAAGCAGATGACTCTTTCGAGTTTAGAAGAGAGGGTGGGGCTTTTTTTGTTGTTGCGTCGTCTTAATGATTGATGGAAGCTTGCCAAAATTTTTAGGGCCAAGTGAATATTGTAATTCTTAAAGTTTCTCGCACTTGTCTCTCGTCGTCCCTGTCCCTCTTTCCCACCACATTCGTATAGTGTTTATAATAATGACAACGATGATGTGATGGCAATGGCTATGAAGAATATGGACACTGGGCATATGGGGGACTTGTGTGCGTTTTAATGTGTGTTAAGTTTTTTAGTCTAACGGTACCAGTTCCAGTGAACGCTTCGCGATGTAAATTCCTCACTGATGAATTGTTTTCGGTTTTTCGTCTTCAATTTTAATTAATTATTAAAAATTTGTTTGGAATCTGCCGCTGAAGCAGCAGCAGCAGCATCGCTAATTGAAACAAGCCCCCTTATAATATTTGCTTAACGAACGAGGTCAGTGTCAGTGTAAACCGTTGATTGTATATAATCTTGAGCGTTGTATCTTTTGCCTTGTGTTTATCTTGATTATTATTTACCTACAGTTTTTTTTTCTATTCATTTTGTATAAGTGACCTTGTTGTTTCGACTCAGAAAATATTTCGCTTCAAGATGAATTTTTAATTTTACTCAACACAACAATGAGGCGCACTGCAAAATATTTCTCTCTTTTGTGTGTTTTTGAAAAATTTCAATTTATATTTGTTTTAAATTTAATTTTTTAAAGATGCGTCTGTTTTCCTTTGATTCTATTCTTTTTGAAATTCCTCAAACAAAAAAAAAAAAAAACAAAAAAAAATTATTGTGATTCGACAAATTGTTGATATGAAAAATGCGGAACATTTTAACAAAATTTATTTAAAGTTTTTTCTTTTTTTTATTTGTTTGGTTGCAAATGATCCGAGCAGTTTCCGTTCGCTCCAGTTTGTGTTTTCTTAATCATTTTATTTATTTTAATTTTGTTTTGTTTTAAAATGTGGATGTGTGTGTGTTTTTTTTTGGAATGTTGAAAAATGTTGTGTGGAAATATTGTCATGGTTTGGTGGTTTTGGTTTATGAGTTCTGCATTTCAAATTGTTTGTTCAGATGAAATTATTTATTGCGAGATAAAAATAATAATTATTAAGCCAATTGCGAGAGAGGGAGGGGCTTTTTTTGTTGTTGTGTCGTCTTAATGATTGATGGAAGCTTGCCAAAATTTTTAGGGCCAAGTGAATATTGTAATTCTTGAAATTTCTCGCACTTGTCTCTCGTCGTCCCTGTCCCTCTTTCCCACCACATTCGCAAAGTGTTTATAATAATGACAACGATGATGTGATGGCAATGGCTATGAAGAATATGGACATTGGGCATATGGGGGACTTGTGTGCGTTTTAATGTGTGTTAAGTTTTTTAGTCTAACGGTACCAGTTTCCAGTGAACGCTTCGCGATGTAAATTCCTCACTGATGAATTGTTTTCGGTTTTTCGTCTTCAAATTTAATTAATTATTAAAAATTTGTTTGGAATCTACCGCTGAAGCAGCAGCAGCAGTATCGCTAATTGAAACAAGCCCCCTTATAATATTTGCTTAACGAACGAGGTCAGTGTCAGTGTAAACCGTTGATTGTATATAATCTTAGCGTTGTATCTTTTGCCTTGTGTTTATCTTGATTATTATTTACCTACAGTTTTTTTTTTCTATTCATTTTGTATAAGTGACCTTGTTGTTTCGACTCAGAAAATATTTCGCTTGAAGATGAATTTTTTAAATTACTCAACACAACAATGAGGCGCACTGCAAAATATTTCTCTCTTTTGTGTGTTTTTGAAAAATTTCAATTTATATTTGTTTTAAATTTAATTTTTTAAAGATGCGTCTGTTTTCCTTTGATTCTATTATTTGTCAAATTCCTCCAAAAAAATGATTCGACAAATTGTTGATATGAAAAATGCGGAACATTTTAACAAAATTTATTTAAAGTTTTTTTTTTTTATTTGTTTGGTTGCAAATGATCCGAGCAGTTTCCGTTCGCTCCAGTTTGTGTTTTCTTAATCATCTTATTTATTTTAATTTTGTTTTGTTTTAAAATGTGGATGTGTGTGTGTTTTTTTTTGGAATGTTGAAAAATGTTGTGTGGAAATATTGTCATGGTTTGGTGGTTTTGGTTTATGAGTTCTGCATTTCAAATTGTTTGTTCAGATGAAATTATTTATTGCGAGATAAAAATAATAATTATTAAGCCAATTGCGAAAGTTGTTTGCACAATTTGACGGTATGAATTTTTAATATTTTAATTTCGAGTGTTTTTTTTTTTTATAGTTGTGATTCTGGCAAGAGTCAGTCATTGACTCAGAGGGTTTTCTCTTGTTTGTTTTTATGTGGAATGTTTAGAAATGCGAAACGATAAGAGCTTTTGTGAGAATTCGGAAATAAACAGATGTTTGTCATCATGGAGTGGCAATATCTAAAAATTGTCGTATAGGTAAATAAGACAGTAGTTTTTGAACAAAAAATCAAGAAGCAATTAAATTAATTTTTCCTTAAATGACCGTACTTATCTGTGAATCTCTTAATATTTCAAAATCGTTAAGACTTCCCGATTTTGCCAGTGTATTCCAGGCAGAACTGTTAGCGATAAAGGAAGCTTGTATAGCCCTTAAAAATACCCGACAGAACCAAAAAGTCAGTCCTACTCGAGACCATAAAGTTTTTATTTCAAGGGAACTGCCTCTTGCGAAGAACTGAAAAAAACTTCCAAGAGCATCAATCTGTCGGAATCGCCGTTAAATTGTAGGTGCCCTAAATTCTTCATACGCACTCAGAGAATTGTTGATGAGAGCAAGCCACTTTGGCATTGACTCTGCAAGAGCTGTCGCGTCACTCTATTTTTTTTACTTATTCTTTTATAAAGGGTCCGCCAAATAACTTTCATTTTTGAAAATGCTATAAAAAATAGAACTAAAGAATATTTGCTCAAATTGCTCTTTTTATTGGAAAGTACAATTCTTCCGGCCATGCAGTAGCCTACACGGTCGGTCCAAGTTTTAAGCACATTATCTATTGTGTGCAGCTGTATTTCACCAATGGTTTCACGTCACCCCACAAACAATGGCCCAACTGTGTCAAATCGCAGATCCGAGGTGGCCAAACGACTCAGCTCTGCGGCTGATAATGCGATCTTCAAAAACAGGGCGCAAAAAATCGAGTGTAGCTTGGGCTCCTCCTCTTCAATTTTTGTGAGCAAAAATTCGTTCGACATGGCCGATGACGATCGCCATTGACTGTAACGGCCACTCCTTGCTCATTATCGAAGAAAAATGGCCAAATTATGCCTTTGGACCAAAAATCCTCACCAAACAGTGGTGGCAGGTTCACTTGGCGAAGCGAAAATGCACAATTCGTCTCAATGATGTCTCCGAAAAGTTCAATTGTTGAGAACGACGGTGAATTGATGTTGATGGCGCTTCACGCACACTTTCTGCCACAGCAGCTATATTCTCGGGTGTACGCACTGGTTTTGGCTTTTCACGCTTTGGTTTATCGATGAAGATTCCAGTTTCTTTCACTTTTTCACAAGATAACGAACATACGGAGCTGACGGTGCTTCTATTCTTCCAAAATCCGTACGCAATTTTCGCACACATTCAGCAACATTACCATGATTTGTCGCAATATTTCCAAGCGTTGTTCAAGCGTATACCCACCATAATCGTTTAGCGGAAGAATAAAACTTATTATATGTCAAATCAGACATGAGCTTAGTGTTAACATTCACGAAATAAGCACAAGTTGAAAAAAAAAAACGTTAGATGGCGGACCCTTTATAATGAAAGTGACAATAGCATAAACGGGACCAAGCTAGCGCTATCACTTTCTTGTTTGTTTGCTTATCCGGCTCACAATTCATGAAGGATCTCAGCCTGAGATATTGCAGCCTTCCATCGTGATCTTTCCCTCGCAGGGTAATTCTTCTTCGGATCTCCACTAAGGTGTCATTTGTGGGATTGATGTTTGTTCCAAGGTAGGTGAACTCCTTAACTACCTCGAAATTGCTGTTACCAACAGTGACGTTTTGTCCTAGACGTTGGACAGATGTTGCTTTGTTTGTTGATAGCATGTACTTTGTTTTGTCCTTATTCACTTCAAGACCAACGAGCTTCACCTGTTCTTCAATCGCTGTGAAGGCCTCAAGCACAGCTCTCTTGGATCGACCGATGTTTTCTATGTCGTCCGCATAGCCTAGGAGCTGGGTGGACTTGTTGAAGATAGTGTTTTCGGTGCTCACACCTGCCTTGCGCACTATCTGCTTCAGGATAATGGTTAAGAAGTTACATGACAACGCAACTCCTTGTCTAAACCATGCGCATATTTGGAATAACTCGGATGAGCTGTAACCCATTTGCTCACTGCACTGCGTATTGTTATGCGTCATGCGGTACAGCTGGATCAGTTTGTTCGGAATCCCGAATTCAGACATCGCCATCATAAGCTCTTGGCGGTGGATGCTATCATACACGGCTTTAAAGTCGATGAGAAGATGGTGGTTTCGACTTGAAATTCGTTGGTCCTTTCCAGGATCTGCCTCAGTGTGAATATTGCCGTGGCCTAAAGCAACACTGGTACGTGCCGATTATTGTGTTGGAGAACGGTTTAAGACGCTCACACAGTACGTTGGATAGGATTTTGCCACGGTAGTTTTTTGCATGACAGCGGATCGCATTTTTTGTAGATGGGGCATATGGAGCTTATCGAACAGTGGGCATGCATTCTTCCTCCCACACTTTGGTGATGACCTGGTGCATGCGGTTCATCAAAACACGAGTTCTGCAGGTATGCCATCCGACCCGGCGGACTTGTTTTTTTTTAGCTTTTGGATGGCTCTTTCTACCTCTTCTGCGCTGGGGGCTGGGACTGGGTCTTCATTGACTGGTCTTGCTTCTCTTTCGTCATTAGCTCGCTCAACATTTTGCTAATTCAGCAGCTGTTCGAAGTGCTGCTTAAAAACATCTTCAATTTCCTGTGTTTCGGTGACTAGGTTTGCTTGACTGTTTCGAAGAGCCTGTGTCCCGGTTATGAAACCAGAAGCTAATTGCTTCGACCTTTTGAAGAAACACCGTTTGTTGTTCTTTACTCGAGACTCTTCTAGACCTTTAAGCTGAGAATCTGCGGATGCTATTTTCTTCCTTAGAATATAAATAGTGTAAATCCCCCTCTTAGGATCTTGCAAAATGTTTGTTCAAACGAAAATAAAGAAATACTATATGCCTGTGAATTATGGTTCCCTTTGATTCAGTTAAGCTGCTTGGTAATATCCTCCTTGCCTTCTGAAATTTCGACAGTGCGTAAATTCATATCCCACACTGGGTTAAATTATTGAACAAATTTCCTCGCAAGATTTAGCACAATGTGAGTTAAAATGAAACAAACACTGTGCTTGTGCATTATGGTACCACTGTAGCTGCTAAAGTAAACGGTATTGCCTTCCTCCTTCAGCAAGTTCTTCAATATATATCGATTATTGACTGACGCTATAAAATTTCGCATCCTAAGGCTTCAAGCGTTCTTGTCAACGCCATCTCTCCAGGGCAAATTTGGTCTGCTACGCTGTCTCTTCGCTCATACGACCTGGTATCCACCGGAGTCTATACCAAGCTCAATAGAAAAAAAGCTATTGCCAAAAATGCAATCCTAGAAAACTAATAAATGTGTTTAAATTTGGTTTAAAACAATTAGTTCTTTACTAGATGCAACTTCAAAAAAGTAGTCCACTGCAGTTCCGCCAAATACAACAATCAAAAGCTTGTTAGCCTCCCATTGTGTGCACTGTCCATAAATTACTAACCAGCATGTTAATATACATAAATTTTTTTCAGCATAATTTAAGCAAATTAAAAATAAAATTAACCATATTTACCGAAATCATCATCCACTTATACTGCTTGTTTGTAGGTAGGAATTGTTCGCGTTGCTGCACACGGTTGGCTTCCTCTCTACAGCAACCTATTAAATCATACCAAAAGTCTACCACCCCGCTTAGCTTGGAATCACAACTGTGTTCACATTCACATTAGCTTGCATGAACCAAATTAAAAGAAAAAAACAGCCAAGCCTGCCCAACAAACTCAACTTTAACACTGAAATCTCATTCAATACTTTGTAAATAGACACTTCGCCTCATACGATTGAGGTCGTTTTGTGTTTAAAGAAAATTGAGATCAACTGTCAAAATAGCTCGTTTTGACATTGACAGGCTAAAGTTAAAAAATGGCTTAGAAATCTAATTCCCCCTAATTATAACATTCAGTGTCTAATACGACCCGAATATCGCTTGTCAACATCACTTATCAGTCCTCGAAACTTCTAACCTCAATTTAACGATCTAGAGTGTAGACGACATCCACGAGGAGACGCGTCGTATCACTTATTTGTGAGCAACTTAACGTTGCAATCATGTTCAAATTGGAAATGACAGCGAAAAACTGCTGGCTATGCCACCACCATAGCCATTGTGTCTCCATGTCACGAGCGATGTTCAGAAACAGAAACTAAAAAAGTTTTGTCGTGCTCTTTGCTAGATCTGAGCTAGTCCGTTTTGGGTAACTCATAAAACCTACACGTATATATTTCAACTTTGTAAAGATAAATCCAACTGGTGTGTATAACGGTATAATAGTCTTGTCGTCGCCATCGTTGCACATGGTTACCTTTTAGTTGTTTTTTTTTTCTATTTTTTTGTGGTTTTTGTTTGTCGCTTCCAAATATTATTAGTTCCGGTCAATAACTTTCGATTGCTTGTTGCCGTTGAGCTGGTATTTGTTGGTTTGCCGATCAATGATGATTTTTTTTATCAGGACAGCAAACAACGAGCGACGAGGCGCTTGTGGATAGATTGTCGAACCCCAGAGTGAGGTTATAAACTCGCCACTTTGGTGCAGTGAGGAGGAGCTGTAATAGTTTCATTGAAAATTGTCAATTCGAAGTTATTTTTTTCAGGTTGTAGGTTCAGTTTTCATACAAATCGTGCCATCGTAATGGTAAAAGTAAAAGTATCAGCAGTCAACAGCGCCATGGTGAAAATCAAAATTTTCACTTCCTGTTATTTTTTGGTTTCTGGGAGGTGTGGTGACTTTTCGGTTGCTTGGTTGTACGAGTTGCACAGTTTAACTCGAAACATAACAATAAAATCGAAATTGAAACACAGACAATATTTCCAAAACAAATTTTACTTTAAACTGGTCAAACATTCTCGCACAGTTGTACAAACCCTGGATCCTTGCCTCGTCTTTGATCTGATTTATGCCCATCAGTTAGACTGGATTTCATGATTTTTTGGAAAGGCAATCAAGTTTTAGATAAATATTGGTAGGTAAACCAGTATTTTTTTTCAGTGGCAACACTGGTTTGCCCACCTCTAGTTGAACGAGTCAACTTGGTTCACCAACTCGGTTTGCTATCACGGATTGGCCGAGAAATCGATCTAGAAAACACTTGAGAAACGTCAAGAAATGAGGTTGATTACCAAAACCAAAATCTTTGAGATTCGCTAATGAATGTTGACAGTTAATGGCCAAATAAAAAGTCAAGATACGAATCTAGGTCGCTAGAAAGATATTTCGTTCTAAACGTTACCCGAAACCCGTTCTAAAAAACACTTGTGAATTTGAAAATTAGAAAACTGCCTTAACAAAAAGTAAAATATAAACTAACTCAAAAGTCTCCGCAATTAGCTAACTGTCTTCAGTTTTGCATTCCAAGTTGATTGAGGTCCTCTCAAACTTGTGTGCGCCACTTGAATCGCGATCTCCCTCTACTTCTTCCTCCCTCAGGAATGGTGTCAAAGCCTTTCCGGGCCGCAGCATTGGTGTCCATTTGCTCTACATGACCGAGCCATCGGAATCTCTGGACCTTGCTTGCTTCTGGTTAGTCCATGTCGTTGTACAACCCGTAAAGTTCGCTGTTATATCTTCTTCGCCATTCCCCTTCAATGCACACGGAGCCATAGATGACCCAAAGAACTTTCCTCTCGAAGCCGCCTAAGGCACTTTCATCCGATTTTGTCAAGGTCCATTCTTCTACAGGACTTGGATGATGAGGGTGTTATACAAGATTACCTTAGTTGCTCGAGAGAGAGCTTTTCCACTCGATTGCTTTCTTAGCCCAAAGAAACAGCGATTAGCAAAGAGTTATTCTTCGTCTGATCTCGGCGCTGGTGTTATTGCCCGTGTTTATAGCGGAGCCTAGGTAGACAAACTCCTCAACTACCTCGAAGTTGTATGCGTCTATTGTGACGTTCTGTTCGAGCCGTCGGTGTTAATTGTCCTTCCTTGAAGACAGCATATACTTCGTTTTTCCCTCATTTACCACTAAACCCATTTTTGCCGTTTCTGTCTCAATTCTGACAAAAGCACCATTGACATCACGCTGTCTTCTTCCCACTGTGGCAACATTATCCGCTTACTCGAGAAGTTGAACAGACTTTTGGAAGATAGTGCTTCTGCGGTGTTGAGGGTGGATATTTGCACTTCTTCTCAAGCACAAGTTAGAGAAATCACAACACAGTGCATCATCTGTCTGCCTGAATCCTTTTTTGAAAACGAAAGATTCCATAATCTCGTTGCCAACCTTGATGGCCCGGCGTGAGTTCTTTTACAGTACGAAATTTGTTCATTTATTGGTTCAATTTCAAATCAATAAAAGTTATTTCTACAGCCATGAAATTCACGGATACCCTAAAAATTCTCAAGAAAACATTTCGACACAAGAAATATTTCTTGAGGGTCCTTAAAACAGTTCTAAGAAATGTGCTCCAATCATGTTATCATCTCCAAAGCGAAAGCACCTAATTTCCCCCCAGGGGAATCTCATTTCACATCGCAAGCACAAGATTAAGAGAAAAAAAAGAAAACCTTAAAAGCAAGAATTCAAGGTACACGCTACCAAGTTTGTTAGGGCTACCAACCAGAGATATTTTAATCAAAAACAAAAAGCAAACATCCTTTCTCCAAATTCACGATGTGCATTAAATTTCTTCATCTTCTGACATATAAACATTCTGCAGTTGGGAAAATTCTTTGAGATTCTCCATCTTAACATTCCATTCCAATGCGGTGGCTCTTGTAGATCTGAGCAGAGAATACACAGATGCATTGGATATCTTATGTTATGTCATTTTCTTTATACATCCTCAGAGGATTCCACAGGAACTCCATATTTGTTTTATATTTCTTTCTGTGTTTTCACGTTCCTGAAGGCTTAGTTTTTAGTATTCTGCAATTGACGGTGACTCGGAAGTACTTTTTTATTCCACCAAAGTACGTTCGGAAGGAATTAGTTAATTGAAAAATGTATTTATGCTTGCCAGACGAAATATAAAAGCTTTTAGCGACGAGGCTTGTTTTAAAGGGGAAATAAGTTTTCTACACACCAGCATGGTAGCCTTTTTCACATGATAAAGGATGTCAACTAAATGGACCTTTTGTAGTGTTCTGGGAGTAATTGGGAATAACAATTATGTTAAAATAAATTTTGGGGTGCATTAAGAGGCTATGCTTTGGGATAAGTAAAACATATTTCGGGCCAAAACAGAGCTTTTCGGTGCCTGTTCACAAATTTCATTGCTTGACGGAGTAGTTGGAACCGATTGCAACGCGAAAAATCATATCAGAACAAAAATATAAAATGTAAAAAAGAGCAAAGTTCTCTTATGAGCGAACAACACTGTATAAAGTGTCAGCCACCACTATACAAGGAAGCCAAGTTCTTCACAAGTAAAGTGAATAAGTTATAAAAGATAATAAAAAAATATTAAACGAAAATAGAAACTGAGTCCAAAGTTAGTTTGAATGACCACGGCGGCGGCCGAAAGAGCTCGTTAATGGCTGGTTTATCCCCCAGCCTTTCATTTTTCGGCACGGTTTTCGTGCAAAGTAGCTTACACCACCACTGAAATAAGAAACCTTTAAACTATGATTAAATTGGGTTTCCGAACTATTGAGGGGCTACGAACAATTCGGAGACCCAGTTTAATCTTAGCTGATCTCCATCCTGCGCCAAAAACGCACAGGACTACTATATGGTGATCATTGCCCGCCCGTCACCCATTGGAGGGTTTGAATGAGGATTTGTAGGTTGGATGTTGTTAACTCATTTAGACCCCAAGGGTCCATTGTAAAACCACTAAAGAAAGTTACTCATGGGAGTGTTATGAACTTAAACAAACCAGAATTCAACATCCTACGACCATTTTAAGAAAGTGGGTGGCAACCACTTATATTTTCTCTTAAACGTTTTCGACCATTTCGATAGATAAAATGGGTGGATACCACACCCCTAAATGGAAATAGAATTTTTTCTCATTTTTATTCATGCCATTCAACCAAAACCTTACAAGAATTCCAAATATCAATATCCTTCGACCGTTTTAAGATAGTGGGCGGAAACCACCCCAAAATGAAATTTAAATATGTACTTATATTTTTTTCCTTATATTCAACCTAAACCCTATTCGAGTCCCGGACTTCAATATCCTACGGCCATTTTAAGAAAGTGGGCGGATACCACGCCCCTTTAATGAAAAAAAAAATGAAATCTTCGATTTTTTTCTTTTGTATACACCCGAAAACCTCCCATTTGTATCAAATTTCAAGATTCTGCTCTTGTTGGAAGTGCTTCATAATTTTGATGATCAGTCAGTCAATTACGGTTTTTGAAATTTTTACTATTCAATATCTCAGGAAGTAGTGGTTCCACAAAATTATTTTTATAACAGGCCCTTTGTCTCCATGAAGGCAAAACGTAATTCAAATTTGAAGCTTCTCACTCTATGGGTTCAAAAGTTATGGGGGGTTAAGAATGTTCTTGAGTTGGATCCTGTAAAAAGGGAGTAGTGCTAGAACTTGTCTGGGCACTACCGTGCCCTTTGGTTTCTTTTTTGAGAATTGATTCATAATACATTTTTCTGGAAAACAAATTCTACATTGATATAAAGCCACGAATGCGATAGATTCTGAGCAGAGGAGACCCTGAAGATTGGCAAAAACGTGAAACATTATCTAGCTTTTCATTGCTTACCCAATTACCAAAAGCAACTCTGACCCAATTTTTTAAACTCTTCTTAGCGTTAATTTTAACCTCTAATTAAAGTCTAACGCCAATTAAATATCTTTCTTGCGAATTCATATTTATTTTTGGTCTATGTCTTCGCGGTCGTTCGCTCCGCACGAGTTATTCTCCTTGAACTGTGACGAACTTTCTTCAAGTTTCTAGCTACAATGCAAAAACTTTATAATGATGCTGATTTTGTTTTGTTGAAGTTCAGCTCAACTCAAAGTTTGCAAATTGAACAACTTAAAATTATGCACATTGTGGTATAATTTATTTCATTATTTTACACAACAAATGCGTTTTGCAATTAAGTGTTTCAAGTGTAAACTTAAGCACACAAGAGTCACGACTAACGGTAATTTCGCGGTCCCTGGGTTGGGACAACAAATTGAGAGTCTGCGAAAACTAGAACAAGGAAGGTGCAGTGTGTTGTTTTCGTTCGTTTTTAATTTCTAAAAGTTGAGGCAAGATGCAATTGTGAAACTAAATATTTGACACTTTGGCTCTCGGACTATTTCGACTGGTAATTATCTTTACCTCACGGAGACTTAATTTTTTAAAGGTTTCTCTAAAGAATAGGACTCATTAAGCAAAAATACGTCTCTCATTAGAGAAATTGCAAACTCGTTTCCATAAGAAGCTGGTTGTCTAATTTCCATCATCATCACGAGCGCTTCGAGTTTAAATTTTCAAAATAATTTTATTAAGCGTTGCCGTCGCATTAAATGCTTTCTCCGTTTCTTAAATCTATTGTTTAGTTCCGTTTGTCATAATTTTTTGTTTATTTAAACTGCGAATAATTTAAATCGCATTAACATGCAAAGAATTTTATTTTTCGAAGCCAGACAAGAGCAGTTCATTGAACACTCAACGAAAAAAAACAAAAGCCAAAAGCCAAATTCTGTTTTAATCAAATTTTATGGGAGAATTTATAAACCGACAAGAAAATGTTTGGACCGTTTTTTATTTGCATTTTGACAACGCCATAAATATAAAACAAGACATTAGCTTTGAATAATTAGCATGAATTGTTAAGCTGATCTTCTGAAGTTGTTTTTAATTAATTGCTAAACATAGTTTTTTTAACTCATATGTGCAGACAAGTTGTCTCTACTCTTTCTCTTACATACCACTGGGACAAAGCTTCCAGGACACATTGTTCCAGAGCATTTTATGATATTATTTTTGTAACACTTGTCTTGCTGAAGATGGGAGATCCTCTAAACTACGCCACCTACAGAGGAATGAGCCTACTTAGCTTTACAAGATCCTATCTGCCGTAATATGTGAACGTCTTAGGCCTTTCGTCAACAATCATCAACCAAATTTTCGGTTTGCGACAGATCCTGGAAAAACTCCGAATTGACACCCATCACTTTTTTCATCGATTTTAAGGCCGCGTATGACAGCATCTACAGAGGACGAACTGTATAAAGCTATGTCTAGTTTTGGCATCCCTGCCAAGCTCGTTCGCTTGTGCAAAATGACGATGGAGAACTCACGCTGCTCGATCAAGGTTGGCAACGAGCTCACGGAATCTTTCGACGTCAAAAAAGGATTCAGACAAGGCGATGCACTGTCATGCGATTTCTTTAACATCGTTCTTGAGAAGATAGTGCAGAACTCCAACGTCAACACCAAAGGCACTATCTTCCAAAAATCTGTTAAACTTCTCGCGTACGCCGATGATATTTATATAATGGGAAGAACACAGTGTGATGTCAATGGCGCCTTTGTAAGAATTGAGACAGAAGCGTCAAAATTGGGTCTAGTGTGAAATGAGGGCAAAACAAAGTAAGGGTTTTTCAATAGGGACGCTACAAAAGTAGACAGATAGGGACAGCAAACGGCGCGATATTTTTTCCCGCTCTCTTGACATTTCTCTTCAGTAAGGTTTGCCATTTCATCATGGAAAGATATACGATCCAACAACGAGGCGAAATTATTAAAATTTACTACCGAAATTCGGAGTCAGTGGTCAACACTTTAGAGCGCTACATTTATGGTCGTCATAATCGTCCTGCCAATCAACATTGAGCGTCTAGTGGAAAAATTTGAATCCACAGGCTCAGTACAAAATGTTCCGTGCCAGTGAGACAAAGAAGTGCCCGTAGTGTCGAGAATATTGCT
>CAKKXW010000083.1:46756-62627 GCA_920937365.1 Sphaerophoria rueppellii | reverse complement strand
AGATGTAAAAATTGTTGGTCATTAGGATTTTATGGTTCATGTTCAATGGTCATATAAAATTCAGATATCTGATTTTTGATGTTTAAATCAAAAGCAAACATGAGACTTCCAAGGGACTTGGGAATCACTCTCGGAAGGTAAGGAAATTGCTTGTGTTTATGTTAAGTACTGGTGTATGGTTGGTGATTGGATGTCAGGATATTTATTCTTGAAATGGGATTGCTGGTATTTAACTGATGGTAATCATAATATCTTTTATGGTGATTGATTTTTGGGAATTTGATTTTTCTTGATTTCGAAGGGCATTTAAATTTTAAGACTGACATAATCTCTTTTTTGAGTATTCAATGTTAAAATTTGAAGGTTGTTTTTGGGGTTTCAAATATTAACATTATTTGGGCTTTAACTTCCGTCAAGTATGAGGCTCTATTGCATTTTTAATGTTGGAATGTTGAGCAAATATCAATTTATCGGCTCGATCCCCAGCTAGCTGTTTCCAGTTTTGCACGCCCAAGTTTGGTTCAGCTCTCTACCACCTGTGTGTGCTCAACTTGAGTCACGGTCTTCCTCTTCTGCGACGTCCGTCGGGGTTGAATTCGAAGACTCTACGAGCTGGAGCATTATTTTCCATTCGCTCTAGATCATCCAACCATCTAAGTCGTTGGACCTTTACTTTTCTGGCAAGGCCATTGTCGCTGAAGAGCTCCTGCAAATCTTGATTGAATCTTCGTCTCCATTCTCCATTTAATCCGATGTTGGAAAGGTTCATGTCTCTGCACAATACATGAGGACCGGGACGATTAGGGTCATGTATAGTGGACTTTAGTCGCTCGAGAGACGACTTTACTACTCAATTGCCTTTAAAGTCCAAAAAAGCAGCGATTGGCAAGAGTGATTCTGATTTTATGGTGGATCCTAGGTAGACAAAGTCGTAACTACTTCGAAGCCAAATCTGTCTATAATGACGTTGGCTCCAAGGTTTCGATGTTGAGTGTTTCTTGTTGACAGCATTATCTTAGTCTTGCTCTCGTTAATTGCTAGGCCCAGCTTCTTGGCCCCCGTCTCAAGGCTCACAAACACTCCACTGAAATCACGCTGTGTTTTTCCAATTACGTCAATGTCATTTGCGTCTCCTAGTAGCTGAACGGACTTTTGAAGACTGCGCCTCTCGTGTTGACATTGGAGCTTTTCACAATCTTTTCAAGGATGATGTTGTCATCAAATGCATCCTTGAGGTTTTTTCCGACCATGATGGAATAGCGTATGTTTTCCATTGTCATCTTTCTGGGATACCAAAACTAGACATTGTTCTATTTACCTTGTTTCTCTCTTTAGACGCTAATCATAGGTTAGGTTAGGTTAGGTTATATGGGCTGACGGTTGATTTTGTTACCATCACACTTAGATCGATATAGATCCTTTGTGATACCCTGAAGTATTGTAACTTCTGAAAAAGTGATTTAACGTATGAATTCTATGGTTGGTCGAGCCATTTGGTGGACTTGACAAAGTTCAGTAGGCGATTGAATGGGAGTTCAGATAATTCTTTCAGTTCATTAAAGAAATAGTTGCCTAAAAATTTTAATCTAGTACGGCAGAGTGCTGGACAGTGGCATAGGAAGTGAGCTGTGTTTTCATGCTCTTCATCATCGCCGCAGCCTCTACATATGTCATCTGTACTAAGCCCCATCTTCTTTTTGTGGTAGCCGAGTAGATTATGTCCAGTTATCACACTTATGAGGGATCTTAGGGACGGTTTTTTGAGAAGTAAAATCTTATCGAATTTTTTCTTGTCTTAATAAGGCCAGAGTTTCCTGGTGTTACTGCAGGTTTCTAGTAGGTTCCATCTATCATTTGCTTTTTGAATGATATTTTTACTGTTATTTCTTTTTAATTCGCATTGAGGGATTCTGACGCTAATCATACGCGGCCTTGAAATCGTCTACCTAGGCTTCGCTATTAACACGGGCAATAACACCAGCGGTGAGATCAGACGAAGAATAACTCTTGCTAATCGCTGTTTCCTTGGGCTATGAAAGCAATTGAGTGGAAAAGCCCTCTCTCGAGCAACTAAGGTAAAACTTTATAATACCCTCATCATCCCAGTCCTGCTGTAGGGTGCAGAAGCATGGACCTTGACAAAATCGAATGAATGTGCCTCTGGCTGACAGAGGAAAGTTCTTCGGGTCATCTTTGGGAAGAAACTACAACAGCGAACTTTACGGGTTGTACAACTACATGGACCTAAACTGAAGAGTTCAATGTCCAAAGACTCAGATGGCTCGGTCATTTAGAGCGGATGGACAGCAATGTTCCGCCCTGGAAAGCCTTCGACACTATTCTCGAGGAAGTCCTCGACTCAGGTGGTAGGTATTGATTTGATGTTCCTGGATCTTCTCCAAGATCTGCCGTAGAGTGAATACTTGATTAATGGTGGACTTGCCAGGTCTAAAGCCACACTGATACCTGATACCACTGGACCTAACAGATTGATTGACGAAGGGCTTCAAACGTTCACAGAGCACGGCAGACAAGATCTTGTACATCGCCATACGCCTAGGAGACTTATACCTATGTAGTTTGTGCAGTTCAGTGAATCTCCTTTTTTGAGGATCGGGCATACGATGCTGAGTTTCCATTCGTCGGGCATGCTTTCCTCCGACCAAATTTTAGAGATGAGCTGGTGAATATTCCTAACCAAATCATTTCCAACTGCTATGTACAGAAAAGGATCTAGCAAACTCTTGCGATTGTAGCCGTTTGACGTCGAACTTCTTCTTTCCCATTTCGTTTGTTGATGTCGATTGGGGTCGCGTACAATAAGGTGATGGTCCGAGTCGTTGTAAGCACCCCGGAATATGCGCACATCTTGCATGCTAGAGAAGTGTCGTGTATCAATCGCAATGTGATCAATCTGGTTGACGGTTGATTGATCGGGAGATTTCCATGTAAACTTGTGGGAATCGCGTGCTTGCTACCGTTACGTCTCGCCAAGTCATGGTGTCTTGTTGGCTATGTCGTCCGATTATTCCAATTATTATTAATTATTCTTCTTTCCAAGGACAATGTTAAAGTCATAGTTAAGGCATTGCTCATAGGCCTTGTCGAGTAGCTCGTAGAACCTGTCTTAAGGGTCTTCATCATTTTCCTGAGTGGGAGCGTGGGCGCAGATGGGGCTTATGTTGGTGACTTAAGCCTTGATGCGGGTTGTCGTGTTGCATTCATTCAAAGAGTTGAAACTCAAGACCTTCCTCCTGAGGCGAGTCCCAATAAGAATTCCACATCCTAATAGACGCTGATTTTGTTCCCGATCGCAGTCTGCGTAGTAGACGTCACATTTCTTCATTTTTCGTAGTCCCGGACCATCCCATCGCAATTCTTAGATGGTGGTTATATCTGCTTTATAGCAGTTAAGGCCTTCCGCGTTGTTCACATGGTTTGCTCAGGGACTTAACGTTTGAAAAACCAAACACAATATTCGTTGTCCTTGAATCGTTAAAGTGGTTCGTCGTCATCAATCTCTTCCGTATCCGAGGCTTGTTGGTGTTTCGGAACTATATTTTCTTTACGTGGCCGGACAGTCAACCTGACGCACGACCCCCAAGCTTTTAGGGCCAGGTCCTTAGTTTAACTCCAAAGACAGTGGACCGGTCAAACCGCTCCTTATAGACATGGGCTGCGAATATGTCGTAGTAGCCCTATAAGGTGTTCATTAAGTAGTTCGTCCTGACTAAAACTGTAGACGCCACCGTTGATTCCATCTGGGGAGTTTTTCCGCTGCTGCCTGCTGAAAAGAGGCATGCTTAAGTGGATGCATACCTTCTCCCTTCTCTCTCTCTCTATCATTTTCTCTCTCTCTCTTTACTGCCGCCAACAACTTCCCTCTGAGGGTTGGAATTGGAACCCAATCTTCGGTTGAGATACTAGTCACCCGATGTTCACAGCGGTGAGGTGGAGAGTAGGAGTTGATAGACAGAATTTGCTGTGGACGCTTGTATCGAAGTCATTCAGGTCTTTCGACTTTGAAGTTTGGGTCAAACAGATTAACTGCGATGTGACGCCAGTCGGTCCGGGACTGTTCAATTTTGCGTGCTCAACAAGAAACAACTAGCTACAGACACTGCTAGCAAGAGAAGATGGTTTCATGAGGATTTGGTCTGATCTGTTTTGCCCAATTGTTTGTAATTCTCCAAAACGGAATTGTTCGATGTTCCCTCAAAAATGTTCTCTTACAGCTAAACCAAGCATTCAACAGTTCCCTGTTCAATACAACCGACCCATCAACCATACCCTCTGTTTAACGTCTCGATGAGTCGATGACCAATAAAGAGTCCGCAACAAAATGAGTATTTTTATGAACTTCCCTTCTTTAAAATTCAACCGAAACGACCGACGTTCTTCTTGGATCTAGATTCATTTACTCCACCTCGCTCGCCGCCGTGTCGTAACTTTCTAAATCCTTTTTCATAAAACACAAAATTATTATCCACCTTATCTTCACTGGAGGGAAAGCATCTCATAGACACAAACTTAATTAAAAGAAGAAGACATCCCCAAAAATCATAAGTCCCATATTGATGGCCACCACTTGAGTACTCCAAATTTTATTTGCCCACTCGAAACGTTAATGTCATATCGTAATAAAGCGCAATAAATTCGACATCCTCCCATCCAGCACCCACCGAAGCGACTTAATCGACGAGGTATCCTCCCATTCTATATTGAATACCCGACTCGTATATTAAGGTGCAATGAATTGAAAATGAAAAGAAATAACCAATACCTCAAAACGAACGAACGAAGGAGCCAATTCAGAGGATTGCTACCACTTAAACCAAAATTATGAATCATTTATTGTCCCGGACTAGTTGTTTACACCAATGTTATGAGGGCAATTAATTAAGATTCGAGCAATCAATCTGTTATTTTGTGATTTTGGCGCAACAAAAATAAATCATAAAAATACCAAGTTGATTGGCAATTTCTCGGGCTCAAAGGATTGCGAAGTTGAAGAGCGACTCAGCTGCTGCAGATGGTGGCACGATGGAGATGGAGAAAGAGTTGAAATGTTTCCATCAGAAATCAAAGACCAAATGAACCCAATTTTTATTACATATCCAAGTGGCCATCAAAAAGGTTGCTCTTTTGCTGCTTATGTTATGTTTGGTCGCAGCAACAAAAAAAAAAAAAAATAAAAAAAATGAGGTTATGTCGTTGGGTCAATGGAGTTGTTGAGGTTATTCGGTTCGGCTTCAAGAAAAAGATGTTTCGAAACTGTGGACAAGGCGAGTGGTGGTAGGTAATAATATTTCTGCAAACCGAACAATATGATTCATTCACACAGCATTTTATTTGATGCAATAAAAACACAAGTATTACCCCATAAATATGGCATCCGCATTCGAAATGGGGTTTTATGGCTTCTTTTCGGTTTCGGAAAAGAGTCCTGGTCTCAATGGAGGGGTTGCGGAAGTGTGTTGCTGAAGCTGGGTATATTGGGAAGAAGACGAAACAGTTTCTTGTTTTGTTTTCTGCTTTTGGGGGTTTTCGGTTTTTATTCGATTTTTATTTTATTTCTAAGCCGAAGCGTGTCTGTGTCTATTTGGTGTGCATCTAGGTCGATTTCAATAAAATATTTATTATTTCAATCCCCGATTTAATGGAAATCGAAAAGAAAACAAGACAAGGAAATAGTTATACTGCTTGTGAACGAAGTGGGTTTTCTTGTTTTTATTGACTGTACCCAGGAGACAGTTTCGGCAAGTCTTGAGCACAATATCAAAAGAAGCTTTTGTGAGCTTAAGAAATAAAAATATAATTGTGTATTTGAACTTATACAGCACCCTTCCCCATCAGCCCAAAAGGGCATTAATTTTGACTGCGAAATAATATCCTCAAATCCGAAAAATTAACTTTAGTGAGAATTATCGTAAAAATGCTTGCTGCGCTTTTAAAAATACTATAAAGGATTGAAGGATAAACTGCGGGAGGGTTTTATAAGATGAGATCCCTCGAGATCCTTGAAGTTGTGCATTCCCTTTTCCTCGGAAGAAATCGCATGCTTCGATTTGCGGACTCACTTTTTTCTCGGTTTTAGTAGAAGAAAGTGCACAAAAATATTGATTTAACTATTCAAGTCGTTTCAGAGCCGGGACACAGGCTCTTCTAAACAGTGAAAGAAATCTAGTCACCGAAGCACAGGGAATTGTAGATGTTTTCAAGCAGCACTTCCAACAGCTGCTGAATGCGCATAATGTCGAGCGAGCCAATGCCGAAAGACAAGCAAGACCAGTCAATGAAGACCCAGTCCTAGCCCACAGCACCGAAGAGGTAGAAAGAGCCATCGGAAAGCTAAAAACTAAAGTCCACCGACATACCTGCGGAACTCTTTAAATATTGGAGAGGTGTTTTGATGAAACGCTACCTAGGCATACCCCTGTTTAATGTTGCATAGAAGATCCTATCGAACTTACTGTGTGGGCGTCTTAAATCGTTATGCAACACAATAATCGGCACACTGAGGTAAATCCTGAAAATGACAAACGAATTTCAAGTCGAAACCCACCATCGTTTCATCGACTTCAAAGCTGCTTATGGAAGCATCCACCCTCAAGAGCTTATGATGGTGATTTCTAGAATCGGGACCTCGAATAAACGGATCCAGTCTTGAAGTAAATGAGGACAAAACAAAGTACTTGCTATCAACAAACAAAACAACATCCGCCTAGGACAAACCGTCACTGTTGGTAGCAGCAATTTCAGGGTAGCTAAGGAGTTCACCTACCTTGGAACAAACATCAATTCCAAAAAAGACAACTTAGTGGATATCCGAAGAGCTGTACTAAGATGTGGATGTAGTCCAGAAGGCCAAAAAAAGACGACTACATTCGCTCAGCCAGCTTATGGACGACAACGCTCATCGCAGCCCCAGGTTGGAGACGGCAAGGAAGACCGAACCTACGGTACAAGGACCAAGTGACTGCGGATGCCAGAGCGCTTAGTTTCGTCGACTTGAGAGTGTATGCGAAGAACCTTTTATCGATGGCACGCTGCAGTTTCTCAGACTGAGATCCTTCATGGATCGTGAGCCGGATAAGTAAGGGTAATTCATTTTTGGATCTCCACTAAGGTGTCGTTTGGGGGATCGATGTTTGTTCCAAGGGCACTTTGCCATTGAGTGTGAAAAAAAATATGATTCAAATTTCCGCCTCGTGATCTCTTTTGAGGTAAATTTTAACCATCTTTTCGCATTTATCGGGCGGTTTTGAATGCGTCAAGATTTCGGGGACTATTCGGGTAGACACGGTCTTTTGCGTAGCCCCACAAAACAAAAAAAAAAAATCTAACGGTGTCAAGTCCCATGATCTTGGTGGCCAATTGACGTCGCCAAAACATGAAATTACGCTAGGAAACTGCTCACGCATTTAAGCCATAATTGGTCGTGTTGTGTGTCTTGTTGCCCCGTGCTTTGGAACCACATATCATCCAAGTCATGATCTTCAATCATCACCGGCACAAAAACAATCAGTTATCAGTCGACCATATTGCTCTGAATTGACTGTAACCGTCCGCCCATTGGCTTCTTCGAATAAATACGGACCACATTCCACAATGGCACCTCTACACAGGTGATGTGACGATACTGACTCACTTACAGAATCCCTCCTTGTAGAATCTTGCTATTCCTGGGTTGTTGTGATGTTGAATTTTTGTCTTAAGACATTTTTTCTCGAAATCAGCATTTACTCCCCTGAAACTATGCTAACCTCAGACGTGAAAAGCGTAAAGAGCAATGTCTAGTTTGAAATCCCTGCTAAGCTCTATCGCTTGTGCAAAATGACGATGGAGAACTCACGCTGCGCCATCAAGGTTGGCAACGAGCTTACGAATTCAGACAAGGCGATGCACTATCATTCGATTTCTGTAGCATCGTTCTTGAGAAGATAGTGCAAAACTCCACCGTCAAAACTAGAGTCACAATCTTCGCGTACGCCGATGATATTCTTATAGTGGGGAAAACACAGCTTGATATCAAAGGCGCCTTTATGACATTTGAGACAGAAGCGGCAAAAATGGATTAAGCGGTAAACGAGGGAAAAACGAAGTATATGCTGTCTTCGAGGAAGTACACCCAACACGGACGGCTCGGACAGAACGTCACAATAGACGCATAAAACTTCGAGGTAGTAGAAGAGTTTGTCTACCTAGATTCTGCTATTAACACGGGCAATAACACCACCGCGGCAGAGATCAAGGGTCAAGCTCCAGAGACTCAAATGGCTCGGTCATTTAGAGCGGATGGACACCAATGCTCCGGCCCGGAAAGCCTTCGACACTATTTCCGAGGGACGTAGAAAGAGGGGAAGACCGCTACTCAGGTGGCGCACACAAGTCGAACAGGACCTCAATCCACTCGGAGTGCAAAACTGGAGACAGATAGCTAGGGACCGAGCTGGCTGACGGAGACTGTTGATTGAGGCCCAGGTCCACACCGGACTGTAGCGCCACCTTAAATAATAAGTAAGTAAATTTACTGTTTAGTGTGGACATATGGCGTCATGGGCCCATATTTCTTTGAGAACGATATTGGTCAGTTCAGCATCTCGTCAACGATGAACGCAACGAGTCAATTAGTTAGAACTTAAAGTCAGTCAACAACCTGTACTATAAAATCTAGCTGGACTACGATTGAACTCTGGTCTCTCGAATTCATAAATAAATTTAAATCTTAAAGCCTCCGTTTGATTACTTAAGACTTCGTTTCCTCAACAAACAGCTCACATGGACATCAATACGTCATCTCCTTTTCATCGTATCTCCGCGCATCAATATTTGCTTTTCAATTTTCACATGATTCGAATTAAATTGCGTAGCATCCCTGCCGGGCCCAGCTACCCTCTTCATTTTCACGTTATTAATGTTCCAACATGAAATAAATTACAAGTACCTTACCTACCCCGTGCACACACTCCACTTCATTAAATATTCTTCAATTTTTCTCCTTTTTAATTTGGTATCCTTTTAATTTATTTTGCAGGATCGAAGTAATGCACAGTCATCATGTGCTGGTCTCTTCATTGCAGCGCACATTGGATTTGATTTCCCTGGTGTATGGATGCACGTAGACATGGCAACTCCAGTACATTGCGTGAGTGAAAATCTTCTCTAATTCCATTAATTAATTAATCAATAATATTTTCATCTTTTTTCTCTTTTTTATGTCACTCGACCGGTTGCGGCTGCTTCTTGATATAATTCGAAAAAAAAAACCTAAAGGGTGAACGAGCTACCGGCTATGGCGTAGCCCTGCTGCTGGCCCTATTCGGAAACCATACCAACTGCTTGATGCTGCAGTCCGTTGCTCCAACTGAATATGAACCACCATCGAAGCGCATCTGTCGTGATTAATAATTCATTAACTTCGTTCACGTTCATCATCGCTTGTAGTTCGTTGTAAAAATTTAAATGAAATTAAATCGATTTCACTCTTTTTGAGCTGAAGCTGAAGTTTGGGTTTTGCTTGCCCAAACGAAACACAAAACGTAAAGAAACGCTTTTTTTCTTCATTTATTTTTCCCTTTTTGAATGTTGCTTTTTAATTTATTGCTTGCTATGCAACTCGGTTCTACCTTTGGGTTTTCGAGCTCATCGTCTTTTACTTTTCCTTATTTCCCTACGCTTCTGCTGGCGACCACTCCACAGTCCAGTCTGCTCCCTCTTCTGAAATTTCTTCCTTCGAAGTTGATTGTTGGGGGCTATTTTGCTTTTTTCAATTTATAAGTTCCCAGCTGTATGCTTTTCAAGAACCAACAAGCAACCAGCAGCACCACAGATTTCATCTGTCGTGCACATTTTAATCATGATGCGGTAGCCGAAATGACGACGACGACGATGACAGTGACGTAAACGAAAACGAAGACAACAATGAGAGTGAGAGAGTTGATGTACTACCTATACTTGGCCCGATTCCCCATCGCCTGTGGACAACTCCAGAACCACATTGTAATATCAGCTGGACAATGGAATACATCCAGAAAGCATAATTTCTCATCGCTCCCACCCCTCGGGGCAGCTTTACAATTTAGCAAAGTCCAACGTCCATTTGCGAAGGAATACGTTTTTGCAGATCTTTTAAGGAGCCCGAATTTCTCTTCTTCAATTATTATTGCTTTTATCTTTGTTGCTTTTGAATTCACTTGTATTTTTTTTCCTGCTTCTTGGATGTTTCAAGTGGAATGGTCGTCGTTGGGAAAAAATAGAAAAAGGCAAAAATGGTTGAATTTAAAATTAAGTTGAACAGTATTGTAGCTTGTGGCTTTTTTGTGTGTTGGGGTTGGGGGAGGACGAGGGGAAGAAGTGCATGTTTTGTTTTCCTTTGAAGGACTTTTTTCCCAGGGAATAAAGAACCTGCATCAATTGTCCTTTTCCACGAATTAGAAAAAGAAGACATGAATTGGAAAGCAGGTATACAGGAACGGAAATCAAAGAAATAATTTGAATTTTTTTCTGGATTCAGCTGGAAGGAGACATTTTGTTATGATTTTCAATGACAACTGTAACAAGACAAGTTGGAAGTTTCGGAAGGACATGAAAAATAAATAAATAATCAGTTGGGCATTTCTTCCGAGCTTTTTTTGGGGGAAAAAATTAACGATGTTAAAGTAGCAAAAAATGTATCAACTGGACATTTTACTTGATAGATGAAAAGGTTGTGTCTGTTTATGTTGGCATTATTTTCTTATTTTTTCTATGTATTGTAATTTGTGTACACTCTTTATCTCTATCGCTCTAATTTCGTGTTATAGTAGAATAAAATAGATGACCAGAACTTTCGTCAAGTATCGTTAACTCTCAGTGCCTACAAAAACCCAGTGGTTTCTGGTGGTGATTTGTGATGTATTAATAGGCACTTGAAAGCGAAGCCAATTTAATTGATTGTGAACTGCGATAAAGTAAGGATACTGTGTTTGGAAAGTGAAAATTGAAAGTGTTGAATAAAAAGATAAGTGTGTATGTGATTTGAATAAAGTAAATTTGTTTTTTATTTGCAAAGTGTAAATAAGTTTTAATTTTCGAACCAAGCCGAATATTACAGTATTTTGAATAATGAAAATCTCAATTTTACACATTAACAGTGATCATGATCACGGAATCCTGAGGGCTATCGAATCATATAAATATTTCATTTCCGCAGCATAAGAAAATATTGCTTTGAACAGCGAGAATTTTTAAGGGATTACGTTTCAGGTACAACTTTTTGGAATCTGGTTTCAGAACCGGGACACAGGCTCTTCCAAACAGTGAAGCAAACCTAGTCACCGAAGCACAGGGAATTGTAGATGTTTTCAAGCAGCATAATGTCGAGCGAACCAATGACGAAAGAAAAGCAAGACCAGTCAATGAATACCCAGTCCCAGCTGCCAGCACAAAAGATGTAGAGAGCCATCCAAAAGCTAAAAAATAATAAGTCCGCCAGGTCGGATGGCATACCTGCGGAACTCTTTAAATATGGGGGAGGTGTTTTTTTTTTTTGCAAGTCGAAACCCATCATTTTTTAATCGACTTCAAAGCTGCTTATGATACGTTACAGTCCAGGTCGGACCAGGCCTTACCCAACAAACTTCTCCAGCCAGCTCGGTCCCTGGCTAGCTATCTCCAGTTTCGCACGCCAAGTTGGTTCAGGTCCTCTACAACCTGTGTGTTCCACCGGAGTCGCGGTCTTCCTCTTCATGCACCGCCAAGAGCTTATGATGGCGATGTCTGAATTCGGGACCCCGAACAAGCTGTGCCGCATGATTCAGTGTAATGTGCAAATGGGTAACAGGTCATCCGAGTTGTTTCAAACATGCGCAGGGTTTAGACAAGGAGATGCGCTGTCATGTGACTTCTTCAACATAGTACTGAAGCAGATAGTGCGCAAGGCAGGTGTGAGCACGGAAAACACTATCTTCAACAAATCCACCCAGCTCCTTGGCTATGTCGTCTGGACATAGACTCCATCGGTCGATCCAACAGAGTTGTGCTTGAGGCCTTCACAATGAATGAACAACAGGCGACGAAACTCGTTGGTGTTGAAGTGAATGAGGGCAAAACAAAGTACATGCTATCAACAAACAAAGCAACATCTGTCTACCGCCTAGAACAAAACGTCACTGTTGGTAGCATTAATTTCGAGGTAGCTAAGGAGTTGACATACCTTGGAACAAACATTAATCCCACAAATGACACCTTAGTGGAGATGCGAAGAAGAATAACCCTAGCAAACCGCTGCTGCTTCGGTTTTGCAAAACTCCTCACTTGAAATACAAAGTGTCTGCTATACAAAACTTTGATTTTACCAGTGCTACTCCATGTGTTGGACGTTAAGTAAGAAAGTAGAATTGATACTGGGCACTTTCGAATGACAAATTTTTCGACGGATTTTCGGTCCCGTATGCGACGCACGCGGCGAATGGAGAAGAAGGTTCAACCGAAAACTGTACGAGTTGTACCAAGATGTGGATGTAGTAAAAAAGGCCTAGAAAAGACGACTACATTGGCTCGGCCACGTCTAGCGAATGGACGACAACGCAGTCCCCAGGTTCGAGGCGACAGGGCAGATCGAACTTACGGTACAAGGACAAAGTGACTGCAGATGCCAGAGCGCTTGGTTTCGGCGACTGGAGAGTGCATGCAAGGGAACGTTCACGATGGAAGGCTGGAGTATCTCAGGCTGAGATCCTTACTGGATACAATACAATTTTGAAAAGCACTTGAAGTAACGTAATACGATTAAATTAGTCCTTAACAAAGTGGAGAATCGTCTCTTTTGTTGAAACAGCTTAATGGTCATAAATAATGTAATTGAAGTTCAATGTTGCAACTGCTGGGGAAGACAGAGTATGGTAATGGATAATGGAATGATTCCACAATGACCTAAAAACTGGGCACTGAGCTAAAAATAGCGACAAAACAGATACAGAGCGATACGAAACGTCACAACGACGACGCTGAGTGTTCCAAAGATGTAAACGATTCAATGATTTCTTTATCAATCAATCAGTCTTTGAGCTGTTATTTGTATATGCAAGAGGCTTAATTATATAGCTGGCTCATAGATTAAAGCCAGATCAGACGGAGAGAACAATTTCTTGCAACGCCTTAAGAAACCCAATCATCTTGCACCGTTTTTGGCGATGCATGTCGCATATGTGACAGTGCGTTGTTGGTGATGCACGTACCGAACATTTCTAGGTTCAATTGAAAGTAAAGGGCACTAGCAAATGTGGTATGTATTTTGTGTCAACTACATAAGACAGGTTTTCATACCATTTAATCAGCGCGGCGTACAATGCTGATCAGTCGGAGTCGAATGAAGTTATCATATTAACCCATTGCAGCTAAACATCTGAAAAGGAGGACGTGCGTCGGTCTGGGAACGAATATAAAAAGCTAAGGGCACTATCGTTAGCAAAGCAATTGATTGTCGTAGACAAGAGATCATTTAATAAAATGAGAGGGTCGGAGATAGAAAGGACCGCTGGGGCACACCAGCATTTACGTTGTAAGATTCGATTCGATTCGATTCGTCGATCTCCCATGCACTCATTGCTAAAGAGAACAAGATGCCAAACAAATTCCAAAAATCTTTCTTTCTTCATAACGATTTTAAGGTTTGTGTCACTGTTCGGTAAGTATTATGGTGTATACCATCAAATCATCAAATCACCAGTGGACCTGTTAAGAAACCTTCGGTATTCGAGAAGAAGATTTCCCATTTTTAGTAATTGGATGGACAAATACTGTTTTCCTACTTCTCGGAACGCGTCCAGAATAATAGGACAGGTACAAAACTTCTGCAGCTTGTTGAGAACACTTTCTTCAGAATAAAGGCGGACCATCGGATTATCATATGTGTGCAGAGATATTTAGGAGTCGCCACAACATGTGATCGAAAGAAGATTTGTCTTCGTTGACATGCCCAAGAACTGACTTTGGCAGCGTTGAATTGGAGGTGAACAGCCTAGCAAAAAGTTTAGGTTTGTAGAGAGAGCTAACAAATTGAGTGTTACTGTTCAAGGGCGAGGCAAGTAGGAACCGAATAAGAAGAAGAAGTAGAAGAATCTAAGCATTGAACACCAAAAAAGCAGTAGGACTTGATGGTATTCCCGCAGAGCTTCTTCAAGCAGCGCCAACGACAACTCCTGCATTAAAAGAAAGCTTGGAGACCTAACTTAGTATGAAACCTGGAAGGGGATTGCGTCCTGTCCGCTGGATCCTCTTACATTTACCATATTAATACTTTAAGAATCATCAAAGCTGTTATTGAGGCAATGTATGATGGATCGAAATGTCACGTTTTGCACGAAAGGAGGCTGTCAGAAGAGGGAAGGCAAAGGGTATTTTCGGCATGCTTGGAAATATATTGAAAGATTTTATGCCTAAGAACCAAGCTACGGCTGTTGCGATCCAACGTCGCGTCTGACCGTTTTACTTCACGGTTGCATGTCTTCAAAACATCTTTAGGATTTTCTGGTCCAATCGTCTAATATCTTACGAAGAGCTACTCAGGAATCAGGAACCAATTGACTCTATTATACGACGTCGAAAATGGAAGGGGACCGTATACACCTTCTCAAAAATATGTTAGGCAATGCAGTGAAATCTCGCCCACTCTAGAACCGTGAAACAATGGAAGACCAAGGAGGAGCCCTTCAGATCTCACAGAACAGAGTAGCGCTGTGGCGTTAGAAGAGCCAAGGCCTAAGTGGCTTAAACTTATCAACAATTCTCTGGATGCGTGTGAAAAATTGAAGGACAAATACGATTTAACGTTGATTCCGAACGACAAAGTTGAGAAACAATTTTTTCATGACAGATTGATACCTACTCTTTGATGTTTTGTCAGTTCTTCGTGAGTGGCAGTACCCATGAGCACGACAGATGAAATAAAAACATTAAAGGCACGAGTACGTAACAGCCAACAAAAATAACCCCTAGTCCCCTACGTCTAGGGCACTATTTCAGATCTGTCTCTGTCTCTCTCTCTGTCTCTCTTTCTCAAGATCGATTTCATGAGTCATCATCATTACTGTTCTCCCAGAATCAAAGCAAGTTTCACAGTCAAAGTTTTCCCACCACAGAGATGATAACTTTTCCTATTTCTATTTTAAAAAATGAGTCACTCCCTATACGTACGCTAACAAAGCATTATGACACTGCCACAAGGAAGGACCTATGTACTTTAAACCTAATTATAGCAGTCTACTATATTTATAACATAAGAACACTTTAAGCATAAGTACAATCAATTTTAAATTGAAGCATTTTTGTGGATTCCAATATCCTTAGACATGTTTTCAGACAAAATTGATTTTTTCTCTTTCTGCCGAACACAATAACCAAACCGCAAATTTACAATTTAAAAGGATATTTTTATTTGAAAGTTCGGTACTTCAATCAGCCGTCGCAATTTTCAATTATTGTTTCTGACATACTTAAACGAAAACGACTTTTCACTGCACGTCGTCGTCTCGTCGACAAAGACGAAAACCAATGCGACAGGCTCCGCACATAATATAGAGTCACCTCCAGCGCCACCGCCGCCAAATCCTTTGACAAATCCTTAAACATTTCATCGAAAATCCATACCATTCCATTTAATATTTTCCATTTCAGACTTTATCTTGGTTATTTGGTATTTTCAATGATAATTTCACGTGTCTTGAATATTGGGTGCCATAACAGCTTTCAATTTTCAATTTTCTTAAAAAAAAAACGTGCAAAGCGAGCCTCTAGGGACCGAAGAAAAAACACTTTCATTATACTTTCCACCCATATGCTGTTTGGTAAACGGATTCATCGTTGTGGGCTTCGAAGGCGGCTCTTTTAA
>CAKKXW010000083.1:0-15561 GCA_920937365.1 Sphaerophoria rueppellii | reverse complement strand
ACAAGTAGATAGAACGGGTGATAGACGAAGTCCTGATACAACTTTTTTAGTGAACTGTCGTGTAGAGCCTACACCGACAATGGGTAACGTACGCCGTGTCGACCTACCCTTCGTAGCGCCCAGCGCAGAAGAGATAGAAAGAGCCATCCAAAAGCTTAAAAATAACAAATCCGACAAGTTGGAGGGCATTCCTGCGGAACTCTTTTAATATGGAGGAGGTCAAGAATTTCAAGTCGAAACCCACCACCGACCGCCAAAAGCTTATGATGGCGATGTCAGAATTCGGGATCCCGAACTAACTGATCCAGCTGTGCCGCATGCAATGGGTAACAGCCACATCCGAGATGTGCTGTCAAGTGATTTTTTCAACATAGTCCTGAAGCAGATAGTGGGCAAGATAGATGAACATAAAAATACTATCTTCAACAAATCCACTCAGCTTCTAGGCTATGCGGGCGACATAGACATCATCGGTAGCGATTGAAGAACAGGCGAAACTCGTTGGTTTTGAAGTGAATGAGGATAAAAGAAAGTACATGCTATCAATAAACAAATCAATATCTGTCCACCGCCTTGGACAAAACGTCACTGTTAGTATTAGCTATTTCGAGGAAGTTAAGGAGTTCACCTACCTTGCAACAAACATCAATCCCACACGCGAAACCTTAGTGAAGATCCAACGAAGAACTACCCTAGCAAACCGTTGCTGCTTTGGCTTGGTAAAACAACTGAGTTCAAAACTCCTCACTCGAAAGACACGCAGACAACGCTTTACAAAACTTTGATTTTACCTGTCCTACCCTACGGCACTTAGTGGAGGTAAAATCATGGACCTTGAAATTAAGAAAGGAAACATGTTTCCGAGTACATATTCCCCAGTAAGTGAACGTGCTGAGTGCTGACCTAGACCTTCAAGTGGTGCCTCTGAGAGGTTCTTGTCAATTTATTGGCATGAACCTGCGGACGTAGGCACGTTTAGTCTAATGGAATTGACAAATTAAACCAGGACGTATAACGAAGATTGATGCGATCCTTAACAGATAATATATCTAAGGATATATTAAATGAGGAAAAACGATCAACGAATACCGAAAGTGGATAGACGTTAATGAAATTAGACGCCCAGTTGGGTATATCCCTTGATTGGCTGGTTCATCCCTTCAATCAATGTGGATATACTTGACAGAGGGTGAGCGGTGCCCCTCATCCGCCAGTTGGATAAAAGCTGTCAGACTCAAAAGATCACAAAAATGAAACAATGTCTGTATAACAAATGGTTATACAGAACCAAAATGTGACACCAACCCCTCCACCCAGGGGCAATTGGGTACCGCGGGTAGTGAGGATTTGCCACCTCACTAGTGGAATGGATCTTCGCGGGGGTTGTGGTTGTCTGAGTTTGGCCTCAGCTGCTGTTCGCAAATCGCGGTTACGGCTCTTCTTTCGGTGACTGAAAGTTGAGTGCAGTTTCCGTGACCGGATAACGGCTCTTCTTTCGGTAAACGAGGGTTGAGTGCAGTTCCGGGTTTTGCCTGAATAGTAGTCTAGAATCAAACCAAGATGAATAAGGGCTGGCACTAATTCAATTGGTACTGGTGTGAATCCAGTTGCAGGGTACCCGCTTCTTTCTTTTGAAAGTTGAGGTGTGATTTTGTAGCTGGTGGATCATCAGGGTGAATGTCAACACTTAAAAACGACACCTGTGTGAGTGGTCACACGTCAGATAAGGCTTAATTGCTAGGTGCTGACGTTAATCAATTCATGCTTCTGTCGCGAAGAGCTAAGGGTTCTTGGTATGCAGCACAACGTAAGACTCTGCTGGGTTCACGGTCACAGTGGTGTGCCAGGAAATGAAAAAGCGACTGAGCTTGCAAGAGAAACCTCGGTACTCTATCCCTCTTTCATAGATCATAACATCAGAATCCCTCAATGCGAATTAAAAAGAAACATAAGTAATAATATCATTCAGAAAGCAAATGATAGATGCAGTCTACTAGAAACCTGCGGTAACACCAGGAAACTCTGGCGTCAAGAAAAAATCCGATAAGATTTTACTTCCCAAAAAACCATCCCTAAGATCCCTCATAAGTGTGATAACGGGACATAACCTACTTGGCTACCACAAGCCCTGCGAAGAGTGTTGGGTTATTTAGAAAGTGTTGCTTGCAATATCGAGTACATATTTCTACAAACTCAAGTGCGGAATAACCAACCTCCTAGATGGTGCAGGGTGGAAACTAGACTTCGGTCTAGGCGAATGGTTTACGCTATGTCATGCAGTCTTCCAGCTTGTTCAACCGCTCTGACAACTGGCAAGAGACTGCATGACAAGGACACCAGTGAATCCTTGTTAATCCATGTTAAGAACGAAAGCTGGAAAAATTCCTATTGGAAAAGTGTACGTGAATTTATTCACAAAAGTACAATAATCAATAGATAGACTACCATGTCTACCTGAATAAGCTGGTACTCTGGGGTAGTTGCAAGCCCCATCCAGAATGCCTATGAGGCAGCATAGGACCTATGGATGGCAACTACAGTCGCGGTAGGCCCCCTAGTGGGAGTTTCAGAGGGGCTGTGGTTGTCGAGAGATTCGTTCTCGGTAACTGGGAAGGCGTTTCCAATCCCAGTTACATAGATAGAAAAACATTTACCATTATGGTTAATACATGGCAATAATGAAATGGTACTTAAGTGCATAATGAAATAAATTATATTAAATAATGCGTCTTGGGATCGTAAACGCATCATGTTTGATATTAATGAATTTCAAACATTGTAAATAAGGGTGATTATCAACACTCAAAATAGATACCGGTGTGAATGGTCACACGTCGGATAAGGCTTAATAGCTAGGTGCCGACGTAAAACTCTTCATGCTATTTGGCTACCACAAAAAAAAGATGGGACTTGACAATGAGGAAGAACACGAAAACACAGCTCATTTCCTATGCATACATATCACTGTCCAGCACTCGGTCGTACTAGATTAAAATTCTAAGAACTATCTGAACTCCCAGGCAATCTACTGAACTTTGTCAAGTCCACCAAATGGCTCCACCAACCATAGAATTCATAGGTTAAATCACTTTTTCAGAAGTTACTACACTTCAGGGTATCACAAGGGATCTTCAGCGATCTAAGAGTGACGGTAACAATATCAACTGTCAGCCCATATAACCTAACCTTACCTTACCTATCCCAAGTGTTACACTAAGCAGAAGCCGGATTGGTACTAACTAAAACTAGCAAGAGAAAGGGACCTTGAACCAATTTACTAAAACAGTTTTCGATCCAACTTTATGAATTAGTTCACTTTGGAACCAAGTTCCCTTCCCGAAGACTTACTTCCTAGTATAGTCAACTATTAATCAGATCACAGTGAGTTCTAGAAAGAATATTTAAGCACCGATTTAAGCTTGCTACAGCTGATACATGGTCTGAACTGCAGCTTAGTTTGCGCTTTTTTTTTAAATATGTATGCATATATCAATTCATATTTTTCTGATCACTCGGGTTATCTTGTTTTGATTAAAGGCCACAAACCAAAGGTCTACATCAAAACGGAAAAAGATTCAATTATGAATACAACCCAAGGATGGTAGACTGACCAATTTGCAACTTTGAGTGAGGACGAAGCCAAAACTCACCTTTTAACGTAAAAGAAAGAAATCATATCAAATCTTGCACGTTTGAAAATCTTAATGACATGAATTAAGCCACATTACAAATAGGTCAGTTTTCTACTTTATTCACGGATTCTCTTAACAACCCTAGATCCCTTTTAACAGTTCTTAAAGAGACAACTTAAGGATGGGATAACGCAGAGTACACTCAACTCTAGAATCTATGTAGATAACTTTTTCAAAGCGTAGTATCAGATGAAAATTTCATTTCCTACACAAAGTGAGCTTATAACTATTTGTTTACTCACATGCCAATCCGATTATAAGTACAAGCATCCAAAAATCCATTGCGCTGTTTTGTATCCAAAGAAGTTTTATGTTCCGATTATTATAAGAATCCGATTGGTTACACTACTCATAACTTTTTGATATGATTTTTTCACATTTAACACACCTTGCGCATCCCTTACGTCAAAATATACACATTTCTACGAGTATCAGAAAAGGTTGTCATCACAACACTCATTCCAGTATTTATTGTTTACATTTTCTTAAATTTACGCAACACAAACAAAGATTAGGTATCACTCAAAATTACTGTTTAGACAGGTCCTGTGATATGTTTAATTTAATGAGTACACATAGATTGTGTTATGTCTCGAGAGTAAACACTGGAATCTTCGTTCAAATATAAAACAAAAACTACGGACTTGTAACGGCCACTTACATTGTCTTTTTACAGCTAACCCGATTGAACTTCACAATTGCACTGAAGAACCATAGAAGACAAGTGCCCGAGAATCTGCTTCATATTCCTTTTGATGTTGTTTATTGTACGGATGCTGTACAACATGTTGCATCATACAATTCTATTCGGAATCAAGCCCAAAACTTCGGTTCTATTAATCGTCAGGGAACATCCTGAACTTCCTTTCAAACATGTGTGAAGCTTTTTCGGGGTTAAATTTGGGATGCTATATTTTAAAGAGAGATAAGTTCGGTAAGAGAGAATTCTAATGGTAACCAGAGAAAAATAAGCTTTTTCTGTTAACTTAACAGTTCTGTTAACCAAATGTAGGTTAGGGAGTATACCCTTTTTCAATAACACGCTGGAAAAAAGAGGGTAGGTAAGTTTATTTGGATTTTCAAAGCAAAGAGGTATGCACTTTCATGTGAGCAACATTCAAAAGCAAAACATCCTGCGAACTTTAACCTTTGGTTGCTATTACAAGATTTCAAGGACACTCTTGCATTCACGATTCACTTTGGTTTATTCAAAAGATTATAAGAAGTTGAATGTATTTTAAGCCTAAATAAAAATTAGAAAAATAAGAAGTACGACAATTGAATAAGTATGAACTTGAAAAGATCTTCGAACGTTCGGAACTAAGGCTTTTACGATTAGCATTGGGTTCATGGAAATGTCCTTCAAGAATGATTATTTTTGTTTCTTAGACACAAGAATAATTTAGGCTTTGGCAATACACGACACGTCTGGATGTCATGCGTTAACAATGGATTCTTTCAAGTGACATGAACACTGCCTTGAGTGTAGGCGTGATAATCCAGATGAAGTGAAATATTGGTTGCTTAAACGGTGCCAATGCCTCCTCAGGAAATGCATCACACGTGATAATAATGACAAAATTTACTTACATTCGCGTGTTTGCTGTCAACCATGTAACGTTTTTCCATTTTTGTGGATTTTTGAAATTAATGATTTCCATGCAGCTTCAATTATAGGCTAGCTGCCAAGAATTCCGTCTGAACTCAGAGATTTTAGGGGCTGCATCGACTCAACATAGCTCTGAACATTTTCTTTGGTAGGAAGATCTGTTTAGTTATATATCTTGTTCACTTGTCGCTTACGCAAGATGAAGTCTTTCTTGAGGGTGTCATAAGCAAAATGAAAAAAATTTGGCATTATAAAAGCATCAGGATCGAGAGCCCGCGGGGTCCAAATCAAGCGTGGCTTGAATGAATCTTTTTACTCCTCAGAAAAATATAGAGGAACATTTTGCCAATGGCAGTTAGGAAGTAAATTAACCTCTAATGTTTGAACTCATTCAAATCTTCTTATAATTTCAATCATTTTTAAATGTAATTCGGACCACTTGAAAAAGTTCTGCCTTCGTCTGCGTCTACTTAAAAGCTCAAATAGACTTGAAGGTCCCTTCATTATTACCAGCAAAGGCATGATGTCTTAATCAAAAACTACATTAACGTTGTACAACAAAACAAAATAAAACGCATTGACAACCTTAGCACGAAAAATTGTGATCGTTGTCACTTTAATGTCGAAAAGTGCTTGTTCTGTCTGGCCACCAGTATCATCGCTCATGTCTAGCTAGCTAGTGTCCGTAGCTTAGTGGTTAGGTGTGTAGACTGCTAAGCAGAACGTCGTGGGTTCGAGTCCTACTCGTGCCCATGGTTTTTATTTCATCTTTCACGGGCACTGGCTCTTGCGAAGAACTGACAAAACTTCCAAGAGTGTCATCTTTCATGAAAAAGTGCTTCTCAACTTTGCCGTTCGGAATCGGCGTTAAATTGTAGGTCCCCTCAATTCTTCACACGCACCTAGTGAATTGTTGATGAGAGTAAGCCACTTAGGCCTTGGCACTTCAAGAGCTGTCGCGCCACTGTATTTATTTATTTTTACACACAAATTTAATGTTTGCGAAATTCAATTCACACTCAGTTAGTACTAAAGGGCAATTATATATCCTGCTGTTTCGCGTGCCAACAGGGGTACTATAAGTACCCGTTTTTCGACCAGAACTATTGCCTGCTGTTTCAGTGTTAACAGGAGCCATTGCATTACCTTCTTTTTTTAGTTCTACTCTAAAGGACTATTATTATTATTATTATTTTATATTTTGTATACCCTTATGCTTTATTATGCCAGAGGCGCAGTGAGTGCTTTAGGGAAGACGGTTGGAGTTGGAAAGGAGATGTCGGGGTTCATTGGTCTTGAATTTTTGAACATTTTAATTATTGGAAAATACAAGATGTGAAAAGAGTTCCAAATTCGCGTAGTACGGCTAAAGAATTATTATCTTACTTGTAAGTACGTCCGAAATTGTACTCGAGGGAAAAGTGATGGGCATTCCTAGATGCGCAAGTATTAAGTATTACAGCACTTACCGTAGAAGTAAAGATAAAACAGAGAGAAACACGAAACGTTACAACGGTGGTCTAAATGAGTAAATGAATCAGTGATGTCTCTATCACCGATCATTCTTACGGCTCTTAATTGTATACCATCCAAGAGGCTCGAGCTTTGGACGGATATAAGTCTTATAGATAGTAGCCAGATCAGACGGGGAGAAGAATTTCTTGCACCTTCTTAAGAAATCCAAACATCTTGCGACATTTTTTGCGACATCGCATAAGTGTTAATTTCATAAAAGGTGGTCAGTAATGCACATACCGAGAATCTCGAGATGTTCGGTCTCATTGATGCAAGTGCCACTCATGGACACTGACAGGGGAGGTATATCTCGATAACGATACACAACAGCATTGGGTTTTCGAAGCATTAAACTCTACACGATTTTGTATTCCCCATTGTAAAATGCTGTTGAAGTCAGAGTTCAATGAGCTCATCATATTTTGCCGTTACAATTCCACATCCGTAAAAGAGGGATAGGAATCTGGAAACGAATACGAAAAGCTAAGGGTGCTACCGTCAGCGAAACAATTTAATGGATTAAAAGTAACAGACAAGAGATCATTAATGAAAATGAGAAAGAGGATCGGACACAAAACGGAGCCCTGGGGCACACCAGCATTTATATTGTGGGTTTCAGAATTGAATCCGTCCAATAAAACTTGTATTGAACGGTTCGAAAGAAAGTTTCTAATCCAACGAAGAACGGGTTCATACCGAAGGCACGCTTTTTCGATAAAAGAGCAAGATGCCACACTTTATTAAATGCCTTTGAAATATCAAGTGCAGCAATTTTACTTTCTCCAAAACGATGTAAAGATTTGTTCCACAGTTTGGTGGAATCGGACAATAATTGGAGATAGCAGACGATTTGCCTTCTTTTGGGATTGGCTGGACAAATGCTGTTTTCCAATTGCTCGAAACGAGCCCAGAAAAGTAGGATAGATGGAGAAGCTTAGCAAGAACACCTCTTCATAACAATAGCGGGTATACCATCCGGATCAGCTGATTTACATATGTATGTTGAGACTTGAGATCCCTTAAGACTCTCGCCACAGCGCGAGTGCGGAAGGTGCGGAAGAAGATTTGTCCCATGGAATCATTGACGCGCTCGTGAATTGGAGGATTGATGGCACTCTCTGGCAGCGAAGAGTTGGCGGCGAACTGCCTAGCAAAAAGGAAGTAAAGGGACCGTTCAAGTTGGCTTTGTCGTATTGCAATACGGTTCTCTCCTAAAATTTTGTTATTTGTAAGGCTGCATTAATGAATTATTAAAGCAAATCATAAGGAATTTGTTTATCTTATTACTGAAGTTAAATTTTTTTCTTCAGTTGTAGTGTCCGTAGCTTAGTGGTTAGGGACGTTGGCTGCTAAGCAGAACGTAGTGGGTTCGAAGGTTTTGCTTTATAAGGTATCGTATGACGGGTCACGGAACAAAGTTTGAGGATAAGAAAAAATAGATGTTCTTTAAGCTTCTAAGAGAAAATTCCGGTCTTCGATTTTGGCGCAAGTTGAATATTGTAGGTTGTTAAGCCGAGGTTCTCGTACAGTTAGATTGGAGTAGCCCGTGATTCAACACATGGCTGGAAAGCTGAATTGCTGGTCCATGTTGAGTCTTAGGCAACTAGGAGAGAAGCAACTAGCAACGCTATTGTTCCAAATCATGATAACTTAAGTTGAACAGAAGAAAATCGAATAACGGACTATGACCATATTATATGACTTCCGTCGGTCGTCCGGTTGTTTCATATTTGGAACATCATGGTTTAAAATAAAACCCCCGCAACCAAGCAACTAAGAGCTAAAAAAGAACCTTCATGAGTCATTACCATCACAACATGTACTTAAATTAAAACTTTGCAAGTTCAAACCTAAGCTTTACATGATTCTATTGAAAAAACAAATGAAAACGAAACTCTGAAAAAACCTGCATACAAAAATTCTATATCCGAATTAATTTCAAAACCTTTAGTTTTCACTTTGTTTTTCTTTTTTTTTTCATTAATTGCACAGTTTCCTTTCATTAAAAATACATGTGTCTCGGTTTGGCTGCAACATCAATTATTCTACAAAGTAATTTCCGCAACTGAATTCGTTTTGGTATCGCAACACTAACTACACGATTTTATCTTTATTAGATTGGATTCGTATTTTATGGAATAGGGATAAGGGATGCCTTTTTTTATTATTTCTGTCAACCGTTTTGCCGATTTCCATTGAAAAAGATAATCAAACTGTTACTGAGGCATATGAATTCAATCGGCGGAAAATGCCTGCAACATTTGTGCCCATCCTCAAATCAACCTACTCGATGGCTTTCCACAGTAAAAAAAAAAAAAAAACAGAAAAAAAGAAAAATAAAAAGAATTAAAATGAAAATAAAAATAAGCAAACAAAAATTAAATTGCCAAACGAATTTCCCGAAATGCATTCATATGTGTAGGTATATATGTGACTGCAATACACACCGGCACATAAAGCACTTCCAGCAGCTTTGAATATATTAAAATAAATTTGTTCGATTTTTTTAAGTTTTTATGATTTTACTTTTTTTTAATAAATTGTTTCGCCCTAAGTTTAAAAATATTTTTATCCCGTGTCGGAATTGTTGATGGCGATAAAGCCAAATGGCTCAGTGAATTTGGACTACTAATTATTCAGGTTTGAGCAGTTTTTGATGAGTGTTTTTAGAGTTTTGGCTGTAGATAAAAATCAAGCCTTTGATATATTCTTTTATTTGCAATATTTTTGTTTTTAGTTTTCAAAATTTATTTTGATTTTAAATTCTATATCGAAATTACTTTAAATGAAAATCAAAACAAAAAGAACAATTCTGTATTTTGAATTTGCATTTGAATATCTCATCAATACATCTAGTCATGGTTCAATGATTTTAAACGAAATGCAGGGATTTTATTTTTCAATTCTTTTTTTTTCTGACGAAAATCCTTTGAAGAGCTCACAAAAAAGTTGATCAGGAAACAGGATTCCACTATAAACAAGATTTAGTTTATTTGAAAAAAATTAAAAATAAAAATGTGTACTTTGTGTAATGTGTAAGCTAATACGAATTGGTTTTTTGTCGTTTCATTTAAAAAATTATTTTGTAAACAATGACAACATTAATTTTGTAGGAATCGATCAAATAAAATATTTATTTTTAAAATAGCAATAATTTCTTGTTTAATTTAGAAAATGGGTTTCTTTTGGGATTTTATTACAAAAGGATATCAGAATTTAAAATTAAATTTAATAGAGAGAAGAGAATAAAAATTACAAAGGCAAAGCATTCTTGATTACATAATTTATACAAAAGGCAAGGTGTTTAAGAAACAAGTAAATTACAGTATGAATAATATTTCAACAAATTCGGTGTAGGTATGGCTGATGTAAACGGTCACAAGCATGTAATGGCAAATTGTTGATACTAAGGAAAGCAGACATGGAACAGGTGTTGATTAAATCTCCTTTTTCTACAGTAAAATGAAGCTGATTCATTCTGGAAATGGAGACAACTGGTGGTGTGGTGTCTACAATTTAAGACAGGATAAACAGCATAGGTGATTATCATAAAGAGCTACAATATATTCAGAGCTCAGATCTGTCTTTGGTGTTTAGGTAAACACAGTGTTTATTACTAACTTACTCAAGATGGCGATACAGTAGTCGGTAGTGGACTTGGGCTTCAATGAATACCAGTCGGTCCCTAACTAGCTGTATCCAGTTTATCACTCCAAGTTGATTGCGATCCCCTTCAACTTGTATGTGCCACGCGAGTCGAAGTCTTCCTCTACTTCAACGTCCCTCGTGAATAGTGTCGAAGGATTTCCTAGCCGGAGCTTAGTTGAGAGAGGGTTTTTCCACTCAATTGCTTTTTTAGCCCAAAGAAATAACGATTAGCAAAGTTATTCTTCGTTCGATCACGGAGTTAATGGTGTTAATGCCCGTGTTAACAACGGAGCCTAGGTAGACAAACTCCTCTGCTACCTCGAAGTTGTATGCGTCTATTGTGACATTCCGTCCGAGCCTTCTATGTTGGGTGTCCTTCCGTGAAAACATCAAATACCTCGTTTTCCCCTTGATTCACCGCTTAGCCCATTATTGTCGCTTCTGTCTCAATTCTCACAAAGGTGCCATTGAGACCACGCTAAACAATGTTCAACAAATCACATGACAGTGCCTCGCCTTATCTGCATCCTCCTTTTTGACATCGAAAGGTTTTTTTTTATAATATGCACACACTCAAGGGGTTTCTATACGCTTATTATGCCATAGACACAGTGAGTGCTTTAGGAAAGAGGGTAGGGGTTGGAGAGAAGGTGCCGTTGTACATTGGTCTTAAATTTTTGAACACTGCAACGACCGGGAAAGACAGAAGGTGGAAGAGAGTTCCACATTCGCGTAGTACGGCTAAAGAACGATTCTCTATACTTGAGCGTACTACCGAAGTTGGGCTCGAGTGTAAACTGATGGGCATTCCTAGAAGCCCGAGTATTACGGTTGAATTGTTTGAGGGGAGGAATGCAACTGGCTATTTCACTAGAGCAATTACCGTAGAAGTAACGATAAAACAAGGAGAGACACGAAATAATAGCCCGATCAGACACAGATTTCTTGCACAAGAAACCCAAACATCTTGCGGCAGTTTTGGTGACATCGCGTATATTCTAGGTCCACAAGAGGTGGTCAGTGATGCACATACCGAGAATCTCGAGATGTTCGGTCTCGTTGATGCAAGTGCCAATGGACAGTGGCAAGGGGGGTATATCTCGCTTCAACGATATACAAGACAGCATTGAGTTTTCGAAGCATTAAACTCTACACGGTTCTTTTTTCCCCATTGTACAATGCTGTTTAGTCAAAGTTTAATGAGCTAATCATATTTTGCCGTTCCAGTTCCAAATCCGAAGTGGAGGGATGTGAATCTGGGAACGAATATGAAAAGCTAAGGGTACTATCGTCAGCGAAACAATGAATTGGATTAGAAGTTACAGATTTGTTCCACTGTTCGGTGAGATAGACCATCAGATCACCAGTGGACCTGTTGCTGCGAAAGCCGTACTGCCGATCATTAAGAAGTTTTCAGTCTTCGAGATATTTCTTGAGCTGATAATTTATCAGCGTTTCCATGGCCTTAGAAATAAGGGACGTAAGTGCAATCGGACGATAATAATTGGAGGGAGAAGAAGATTCGCCTTTTTTTGGATAGGATGGACAAATGCTGTTTTCCAACTACTCGGAACCAGCCCAGAAGAATAGGATAGATGGAAAAGCTTACTCAGGGGTTTTGCCAGCGTGGAAGAACACCTCTTCAGAATAATAGCAGGGATACCATCCGGACCAGCGGATTTATGTATGTTGAGATCCTTTAGGACTCTCGCCACAGCACGAGTGCGAAAGAAGATTTGTCCCATGGAATCATTGACGCGCTCAAGATCTGGAAGAGTCACTCTCTGGCAGCGAAGAGTTGGTGGCGAACTGCCTAGCAAAAGGGTTCGCTTTCACGAAGCGAGCTAACAACTGGAGTGTCATTGTCAACGAGCGTAGGGCTAGGGACCGAGGAAGAAGAAGAGTTCTTCATATTTTTAAATTATATTTTATAAATATATTAGTAAATTCTTATTGCCTTTGGGACATTGCAGTGTTTTTTAAGGTTCCGTAATCTCGTTGCCAACCTTGATGGAGCAGCGTGAATAGCTTTAAACAGTTCGCGGCCTTAAAATCGATGAAAATGTATTTTTTCTAGGATCTGCCGCAAAGTGAAAATTTAGTCGATGGTTGACTTTTCTGGTCTGAAGCTCCATTGATAGGGACCAATCAGATGGTTGACGAAAGGCTTCAGACGTTAACTTATTACGGCAGAGAGGATCTTGTAGGCGATGTTTAGTAGACTTATTCCTCTGTAGTTGGCGCAGATTAGAGAATCTCCCTTCTTCAGGATCGGACAAACAACTCTGAGGTTCCATTCATCGGACATGCATTCTTCCGACCACATCTTACAGATGATTTGGTGCATGTTCCTGGTGCTTTGAACAGCTCGGCAGCTAGACCATCTGCTCCAGCGTTGGATTTCAGCCGTGATATTGCAGTTTTCACTTCTTCAAGGTCAGGTTCACGAAATTGTTGGCTATCATCGTGTCCGATGAAAGGCTCCTGTCTGACGGCTGTGTTTTGTTCGTCATTGCCATTACACAGTCTTCAGAATTGGTCTTTCCAATAAATCCCCAAAAGTGACTGCCATTTTTTGATACCCTTTGATTATCTCTGAAGTCATCGGTTCCTGTTAGATGACCTTGAGCCAACTGTTTTTCTTTTCGAAAAAAAACTCGGAACTCTATTTCTGCTGTTGGCTCTCTAAGCATTCTCGATCTGACGCTTCTCATGCTCCCTCTTTTTTCTCCTGAAAAGCCAGCGTTCCACTCTATTCTTTTGATTATAGAGCTCACGAGCAGCTCTTGTCCTTCTATGCAGAGCAGCTCTGTATGCTTCCTGCTTGGCTGCAAGGGCCGGCATGCATTTTTTGCCAAACCAGGGGTTTCGCTTTGGTGGCTGTGTGAAAACTAACACATTAGAGGCGGCATCTCTAATTGCTTTCTGGCAATGTTGCCACTATTCTTCAATTCTTGATGTAGGCGGCATTGGACTTCTTAACAGGTTTCTTGACACTCGATCAGAGAATTGCAATCTCTTGTAGCCTTGCAAAATAGAATTTTCTTGCAGCATTTCCTTGCTTTGGCCGTGTTCGCAATATACGTAGCTCTACCTTGGCTACGACAGTAGTGATCCGAGTCGATTTTGGCTCCTCGGAATGTTCGAACATCTAGAATGCTCGACAAGTGCCTTCCGTTAATCGCAATGTGATCCATCTGGTTGACGGTTAGTTGATCGGGAGATCTCCATGTTCCTTTATGCATGTTGAGATGTGTGAACCAAGTGCTTGCTAAAACAACATTTCGCCCCGCAGCAAAATCGATCAGCCTGAATCCGTTATCGGAGGTGGTGTCGAAGAAAGTGTTTTCATCCGCCATGCATCTGCTCCATAAAGCAACTTGAGTTGCTCAAGAGATGGCTTTGATGGTCAATCGCCATTTCCAACCAAAGCAGCACCCGTTAGCATGAGTATCTAATCCTTCGTTTGATTTCAGCTCTGGTGGTGTTGTATGTATTCATAGCGGAGCCAAGCTAGATGAAGTCATTGAAATCGATGAATAGGGGATGTTTATGAATTCGATGTTACTATAGGTTTTTTTCAAGATCTGCTTTAATGTGAATATGTGGTCAATGATTAACTTCCCTGGTCTAAAGCTACACTGATAAGGGCTTATTATTGATTGACGAAAGGCTGCAAACGTTCACATATTGCGGCAGATAGGATGTTGTAGGCGATGTTAAGGAGCCTGATTCCTCTGCTCGTTCAAAGGGTCTGCTTTTGACAGGATCGGGCACAAAATGTTGAAAAACCATTCTGAGGGCATGCTTTCTTCCGAACATATTCGGTGATGAGTAGGTGCATACTCCTTATCAGGTTATCTCCTGTTTCTTTAAATAGCTCGGCAGTTTTATTGGACCTAAGCTTGGATATGACTTCCATCATTTTAGCCAGGTTGTGGGGATGGAAATATTGGTTTTCATCGTGGACATTAATGGTGCAATCTGCCTTTGGGCGGAATTTGTTTCACCATCGCCTTTATAGAGATTGTAGACATTTGATCTCAAAATTCTCAGCATCGCTCTACTACAATGTTTCCTTTTTCTTCCTTACAGGCTTCAGTTCTGGGTTTATAACCCTGACATTTTCTTTGCACTTTCTGGTTTCTTCTGAGAAGTCGATACTCCTTCGTTCTTTAACGTTTGTAGAGCTCATTGACAGCTGTAGTCCTTGTGCTATCCAGCATTCATCATTAAACCAGGGTTTTCGTTGCGGTCCCCCTTTGAACCCCAGCAATACTCTCTGATAACTTCCATACACATACTCGCCGATGATGGCAAAGCACTTCTTGGGGGGTTACGCGATCGGAATAAAACCTTGTCCTTCGTTGAACAATATTTCCTTGTGCTGTCGATATGGTCTGGATACATTATCTACTACAATTGTAGTGGTCAGGTAACTTTTAGACAGCTATAATAATGGAGGAATGTCGCACGTCAATCACAATAGGGTTAATCTGGTTGACGGAAGGTTGATCTAGATATTTCCATGTCCCTTTATGTCGATCGTGGTGAGGCGTTCGCTGACGCAGTTAAAACTTAGGACATTCTGCCTCCAACGACTAATTCGCATCCAAATGCGCGCTGTCATGGGTTCTCACTTTTCTTCGCAGGTTTCTACCATCAGGAAGGAATAATGAGCCTATTTGTTCAGTCAAACTAAAGTAGCAACTTTTTGATGGTGTAATCGGAATTTCCACTAAGCCGGTTAAGGGTTGTATGTTTTTTCAACTGCAAGTTTCGCCTTCTTTTTAATCGTTATGGAGTTTCATGAATCATGATGAATCATGAGTATAGAGTCCCTAACCTACCCCCAGCTTAAATCGATGTTTGTTCCACTTTGGTTCTTTAAACTTTCGAATAGCTTTAAGTAATTCCAATCAAAATACATGACTGTCAATGATATGTTAATCTAGGAAGCCTTATTAAGCAAAATTTCTATCCGACATTCTAAAAATCCATGTCCTTAGACCTTGGTCAGATAGGTAGGTATACATGTTCCATACACAAACATCCCATTCTATAATTTTTCATTTATATTCTTAGATTTCATTTGGC
>CAKKXW010000082.1:28715-40893 GCA_920937365.1 Sphaerophoria rueppellii | reverse complement strand
GAATTTTCAACAATTCATTCCGAAATTCATTCGAAATTCATTTCATTTTGCTGTTGTTATATTTCAAATCAAAGGAAACCATTGGCTACTTTTGTATGTTCCATGCCTTCGTATCTCTTTCTCTATCCAGATCTCTTTTCTTCATTCTCTTGGTTTTCTTCTTTGAGAGATTTTTCTGTTCTCTGGAGAAAAAATTCCCGCTGACGTTGCTCTTCTTTCTCCTCTCGATTACATATCATCAACTTGTGATGCCAAATTGCTAAAACAAAAAATTTGTCGTTTTTTTGTGCACTGTTCATTTTAAGCGTATATACGCGTGCAAAAAAAGACGCCTAATGATTAACCAACATAATAAAATCATCACTTTCAATTATCACTATCCACACACAACTTGCATTTCTTTTTCGTACATTACAACAATAACAAAATCAACAAACACTTGCCAACAGCTTTGTTTCCTTCTTTATTTACGACTACGACGACCACGACCACGACGAACACGACACTACGACGACCACCACCACGACGACGATCACCACGACGACGACGACGATCACCACGACGACGGCCAAGATCGGTTTATAACTTTTAATTTTTCAACCACTAATAAAATGAAAATCCATCCAATAAATTGCATTTTTTTATGAATTACAAATAAAGCACACAAACAATCAAAACCATCCTTATAAACTATAATGATTCACATTCAAATTCATGAGTGAAGCTTCCATTCCTTGGTGAATCGCATGGTGATTCCTTGGTGAAGATTGGAAAATTTGCCACTGGGTATACGCTTAGAATGAACAGTGCACAAAAAACGACAATTTTTCTGTTTTAGCAGTTTGGCATCACAAGTTGATGATATTTAAACGAGAGGAGAAAGAAGAGGAACGTCAGTGGGAATTTTTCTCCTAAGGCCGTGTGCGAATTGGATGAACTGTGGTTAAAAATGGATGAATTTTTAACCACCCCTGTCATATTTTAACCTGCTCCGCAGCTAGTCTAATTTTTAACACATTTAGGCCGTGTGTGAATTGCGTTAAAATGTGTGTTTAAATTTAACCAGCGTTAAAATTTGACACTAATGAAGTGAATAAAATGGGTTTAAATTTATTGAGCTGTTGAGCAGGTTAAAGTGTGATAAAATTTGACGTTTCTAGTGATAAAGGAATTTGTTCTTGCTTTTGCATTCCAACAACGGACCATAACTTACCGCACGCTCTCTTCTCTGTTTAATTGAATTTCTGGTTAAAATGCGTTGATATTTTGAAAGATATAAAAGAATGAACAAAATGTCATTTTTCTAAACCAAATATCTACTAATTTACTGGTTTATTTCTTTTGAATATATATATCAGCTATATACAGTGTTACCACACCGAATAAGTCAACTAATCAAAATGGGAATTGTTTGATTATTTTTTACTGTTGTTTTAAAATATATTATTAAAATCGAGAACAATAAATAAAAAAGATTTTTTTTTTAGTTTCAGAGACTTTCTATTAACTCTGTTTTCTTAGAAATATGTTTTGTAAGAGAAATTATTTTTCCATGAAAAAGGAAACCAATTTTTGTTCAGGGAAATTTCTTAAATTATCGAGGAAATTTTTTTTTAACCTACGCAGAAATCTTGGTTAAGATAATTGTTTTAACGCAATTCACACAGCAAATGGCTTAATTTGATCCCACCTCAAACAAAACGTCAAATTTTAATCGTGGTAGAAGTTTTAACGCAAATTTCAACGCAATTCACACACGGCCTTAATTTAATGCGAAGTGTCAAAATTTAACCAAACGTCAAGTTTTAACCACTTTTTAACCCAATTCGCACACGGCCTTAAATAAATAAATAAAAAAAAATCGTTAAGGGCGCTTTAAGAAGAAGAAGAAACACAAAATAACATTAAGTCCCTTCTTTTTCGTACTCCCATGTTTTAAAATATACTTTGTTTGTCGTTTGAAAAATTCGATTTCGTTTGTATACAGATGAAATTTAGAAACACTTCTAAATGAAAAAATTCCAAATGGAATTTCCATCTGTAATTTCCATATTGATTTTTAATACGTTTACACGATTTGTATAATATTCCATATGGAAATGGTGACAGTCCATATCATAGAGGACATATATTACCTAGAGTCCCGACTCTCTTCGTCCCTTTCCGAAAACACCCGCAGATCTTCTCTGAGGTGAACTCTCACGATCCCCTCTTTTTTTCGTGTCCGTGAAAATTTTAGAAAAAAAAAAAAAAAACAAATATTCACCTCAACCGTGGGTACATTTTTTTTCCTACGCCCAAAGTGACAGAAGCCAATCGTCTGAAAGAAAATCGTTTGTTTATTTTATTTGTTCAAGATGAAATCAAAACTTTTGTCGAAACAAATCATGTCGAATTAATTCTGTTAAATTTATCAAGCTACGAATTGTATTTGGAAGAGGGTGAAACGCTCATAAAACAGGTAAGTTTATTTCTTCAATAAGCTTAACTCGTACAAATGAAAATGTTTATTTGTTAAATATACGAATTTGTAAGGACTTGCTGGAAAACAAACATAACTTAAAATTTAATGTTTGTGTTTTTATGTCGGTGTTGTGTTTCAATGTTTGATGAAGTAAATCTGTAGATAAATGAAAGTGTTAATTGTTAAAATGGTTTAAAAATGTGTATGTGTATTATTATTTGAATTTTAATATAATAATATAATAATATAATAATTATGAATGAAAAAATAAAAGAAAGTATTACTAAAGCTAAGTACGCTGCTGATGCGAAATGAAAATTCCCATACAAAAATGACATGACGAATTCATAAACGAAAAATTTTGCTGTGCTTTTCGTTTTTCAGTACTCTGCTGAACGACGAAATGTGTCATTTTAGTGGATAGATGTACTAGATTTCTTAGTACAATTCTCCACTCTTTTCGTTCTCAACACAGAGGAGGTATACCTAGAGTCGCAACTCAAAGCATTTTACTCTCTTTCGACTAAAAAAATTAAATTTGATAAAATATACTACCCAATGTAAATGTATAGGCTTTTCAATGCATTTCAAATGGGAGGCCGAACCAATACATTTGCAATGGGTAGGCCTGTGTGCTGGGCTCAATAAGGTGAAAAGCCTAGGCTCAATTTTAAAAGCCTGCGCTCAAAATTCAAAAATAAGAGTCAGTCAAATTCAAAAATTTTAAAAATAAAAAATAATTGTATGAAATTCATGTTTTAAGTATTTAAATAACAGTACAAAGTGCAGTGCATTGTGTTTTTTGCTTTTTAAATGGAATTCAACTATGATTTACGAATAAATAACTAAAAAAAACACATTTAAACACGTTTCACAGATTCACGGACACGAAAAATAAGAGTAAATTGAGAGACTCACCACAACATTTTTTGGACAGTGATTTTTTAAAAAAGAGAGCGAGTTGCGACTCTAGGTAAATAGATTCTCTATGGTTCTCAATTTAATTGCCTGCATATTACCTAATTGCTTGCGAAATTTTGACGTTTAATTTTTTTATTGAAAAAAAATTGTTTACTAGTGATCGTTATTTTCGGTGTTTTTTATTTCGATATAGTTTTGAAAAAAAATTCTTTCTTTTCGTTATCATTGATAAAAAAACCGATGCAAAGCCGATTATTGTCGTTAGGCCGTGTGCGAATTGGGTTAAAAAGTGGTTAAAACTTGACGTTTAGTTAAAATTTGACACTTCGCATTGAATAAAATGTGTTAAAAATTTGACTAGCTGCGGAGCAGGTTAAAATATGACAGGGGTGGTTAAAAATTCATCCATTTTTAACCATAGTTCATCCAATTCGCACACGGCCTTAACATTAAATCATTTTCGTCTTCATTATTATTCTGAAAATTCATTTTTAATAATAAACAATTTAGTAAATTCGAACTCGAACAAAACTGTTTGTTTTGTTTACAGCAGCTGACTGTCAGAACTTTTCAATTGTTTTTGAAAGCTGACAGAACTCTCCACAAATATTTTTCCGCTGTGGTTTTCGTTTTCATTTCGCTCTGCACTTGGAGACCGCCAAAAAAAATCGTTTCACTTCAGCTGCGTACTAGGCTCGAAATACTATCAGAATCAACTTCCACCTCATAACGCAACCAATCTACATTATTCCTCAAATCTCTATTTGTGGAAAAAATGTCATCTAAACTCCTATCGTTTTCTATTTCACAATTTCCTCCTCTAACTATTTTCAAATATTGAATTCCCCATATCTTCTGAAAAGCGCTTTGGAATTCTAGACAACTTGGCCGAGTATTATTTCCATTCGCGCATCTAATTTTGCCGAAAAAATTGTCAAGACAATCTTGATTCATATGCCGAGTTAGCAAAAACTCAAATCCGCATGATTGAAGATGTTCCCATAGAGATTGCAGAGACTGAATGTTTAATATCCAGCCTTTTATGAAAGAAAACTTGCCGGTAATATCTTTGCCCTCAGAATCTATGGAAATGACGCGAATTGACTTGAGGATTGAATGGGCATATTTCAAAAATTGTGTTTGCCTTTCACTACCTATAAATCCTGCCTGTTTTTCCTGTATTGCTGTTTTTTGGACGAATTAAAGAGATCAAAAAGATCCCCGAAAAATGAAATGAGCTCTGATGTATAAGACATTGTATTCGATGAATGGTTGTTTTTTAAAAGGGTTTTAAAAGCTGCGTTAACGGTGTTGCTAAATACTTGCGTTGCAAGACGGACTTTCATTTTTTGGCAATTGTTGGGCATAATGTGATTTTGAGTCAATTTCGGGCATAATTTAAATTCGTTTGCACAATCTATGTCATACAAATAACGAACATCGTCCCATAATGCTCTTTTTTGTTCTGCGAAAATAACATCATTCTGGAGCAAGCAGTTCCGAGCGCTCTTAAGAAGATGTGGAACATCATAGAAAAAGTATACCTTTGAACTATTGACTTCAAAATATGGTTTTTCGGGACAAATGCCCAGCAACCTCGCCAAGCCTTTAAAGTTTGAGCACTGGTCGCAAACGAACTGCATATATCATTATCTTGCAAAGCAGTTATTGATTTAAACAAAAGTTTTTGTAGTACAGAGGGAGGACAGCTATTTCTAACAAAAAAGTACGCTAAAGGATGCTTCCATCTTTTTGCTATACCTTGTGCCATAATTACAAGGACGCTAGTGGCTGGAAATGCTGAACGTGATTCATCATCACCTAAATCTTCTTAACCTACAATTAAATCAGTTTTCCTGTTATAGTCAAAATGAGTTCTGATAGACATTTCGTCAGCAGAAATCGAACAATATTTATACAACATTGGTAGCTGACTCTGACTCATTTTGAGGGCTAAGCTTTTTACATTGAACTCTATATTACCGGGACTCTTAGGCCAGGTTGAAATGAAATCCCTAAGAGTTGTTTCCGATGGAAGATCTAGTAATGGCTTCAAAAATCTATGGGCTACGGGAGAAATAAAAAGGATTGAAAGTGCCAACATCTTAATTTCTATACTATATCTACGTCCTTGAGGAGGCCTGCCAAAACTCTTTAAACTATTTTCTACAATAATCCTAACATCAGTTGGCAACTTTTCAGAATCAAGGTGCACTGATTCTAATTTTACTTTTAAGACGTCGATCTCTTTCCTCAGGAGCAAAAGCTCACAATTTTTGGAACGAATAGTTTCGTCAAAATTTTTTTGCATTGCAATTATTTTTTCTTTCAAGGCTAAATTTTCCTGTCTCAATTCGCAGTCAACGACGAACACGTTTGTGTTGAAGTTGTCTCCAAAGACATGGTTATGTAACCAATGTCTTCGAGATGAGATTCTGCGTCAGCATGATGGTTTACAAGAGAAGAACTTTGAGCAATAGAATCTGGCAGAGCCCATTTCGATAAACGTTTCCTGACATCTCCGAGATTAGTGAAATGCCGATTGCAGACTTTATGACTTTTTCTTAGCTGCGCCAGATTCAATTTTGCCCTCCATAATTCTCGGCTATTATTTGAGAAGAAAAAAATTGTTATGAAAGTTCAAAACTGGTTCCCAGAAATAAAAACAGTTTTTTATTTCGATGAAATTTTAGACCTTCATTAAACCTGAGCAGCTTTATTGACTTGAAATGATCAATTGTATCATTATTTAAAGAAAAACATTAAACATCTTAAAAGTACTTTGTTACTTTCAACTTTAGTTGATTTTCTTAGCTTTCTTAAAATAAGTCACCTTATTCTATTGTTACTTTATTCTTTATTCTGTGGCAGCAAGACAGAGAAGCTTATGTCGGTATGTTTTAACTATTTTGATGACTAAATTCTTCGCCTAATCTTAATTTTTCTAAATACTAATTATTAAAAACAGTAATTTCTTTAAATAATTGTTTCTATGAGACAACATTTATTTGACATAATCTACTCTGTCTTCATACCCCAGAATTTTGTTACACCGAAATATGGTTTATTATATGTACACTTAGACTAAATTTATGACTAGGACTTATTTTTAATTCATCCATTACCTTCTACCAAGTGGAAGGGAAAACTCATGGTAACACGTAAGCTGTGTGAGCAAATAAAGTTGAAGATTGTTTTTTTTTGTTGTTTAATTTACATCAAAGAATTAAAAAAATTATTAGAGTTAAGGGGTCATATAGTTCTATCTGTAAAATCCCATCATCAAATCATAAAATATAAAAATGGACTTGCAATACAAATACAACAAACTGCTTTTTGCAAACAGAAGTAAACATAAGTGAAGGTACATTTTATTATATATTATATATATGAAAATTATTATTTTACTGATGGGATTATGCTGATAGATATAACCGGTCCCTTAATAAAATTTTATTTAAAAGAGTAAGGAATGGAGATGACTTGTGGTAGTATAAAAATAATTTCAAAATTTTCTCTTGAAAAATTCGAATTGATTTTTACACTCCGCAAACAAATCTCTCAAAATGTTTACTCGTACAAATTTTCTTACCTCTCATCATCTTGAGGACATCTGTAGAGCACTTGGAAACTTTCGCATTTCATAATACACTGTCGAGTCAGTTTCGTATCCTCCTCCATTGGCACATCATCAGCGACATACTCAATTTTCCATTTTCCAGTGTTCATCTTCTTCAAAACGATCTAGACTGTTAAAAAAATTTCGTTAGGAAAAATTTAAACCTAAAATGACTTATTTATATTATTTAAAAAAAAAAAAAAACTTCTTAGGAAACTGCAAGATTAGAATTGTTTTGAGTCTGTGTTTATGTGCTACAACTATTCCACACAAGTTTTTTTACAGTAAAGTCAATCATTCAGGTTCATTTGTGAAAATCGAATGAGTGGATAAGGAATTACAATGGAATATGTGTTGCGAGTTCCATATTTTGGGTTCAATTTTGTGAAAATTATCTGGAGCTGCAACACATATTCTAATGTAGTTTCTTATCTACTCACTCGATTTTGATGATTGGAACGGTTCTGAGTCGGTATTTATGTGCTTCAACTATTCCAGAATACAATTTTTCCATCAAGTCAAAATTGAAAAAAAATCTCACTTAAAAGTCAATTATTCAGGTTCATTTGATATAACCAAGTTCCGAAATGACTGTTGTATAGGATTTTTTTTCAATTTTGATTTTATTGCAAAAAACTTTTGGGGAATAGTTGGAGCATATGAATACGGACTCATATCCGTTTCAATTGTGAAAATCGAATGAGTGGATAAGGAATTACAATGGAATATGTGTTGCGAGTTCCATATTTTGGGTTCAATTTTGTGAAAATTATCTGGAGCTGCAACACATATTCTACTGTAGTTTCTTATCTACTCACTCGATTTTGATGATTGGAACGGTTCTGAGTCGGTATTTATGTGCTTCAACTATTGCACATTAGTTTTTTTACAACAAAATCAAAATTGAAAAAAAAATCTATACAAGTCATTCTGGAACTTGGTTATACCCAATGAAAGTGAATGATTGAATTTTTAGTGATTTTTTTTTGTTCAATTTTGATTGTATGTTAAAATATAACTAACGATTAGTCGAAACACATAAAATAAAACTTTAAACCATTCCAATTCAAATTTCAAAAGCACAAATTAAAAAAAAACTCGCGCCTAAAGTAAATTGTCCCTATCACTGCAACTAAAGACTACACATGTATACTTACTTTAAACCTGGAAAAAAGGCACTAAGCAAAAGGGATTAAAATTTGCACTAAATAGAGGCAAGCACAATTATTATTTTATCGAATTAATTGTTTAACAACTTAAACTTAATCAGCCTTATTTATAAACCTAACATAGAGTTATTATAAGACTTATTATGCCTGTATAAGGAAAATCCTTATTTATAAAGTTTTAGCTACCCTACATAGGGATTGAATAAGCTATACAATCGCTTAGGGTTGTATAAAGCTTATTATAAGGTACTATAATACGTTTGTGTCAGACATCACACGTCAATAAAACAAAAATTATTAATTTTTATTATAATCTGTCAAGAAATTTGAAAGTTATGTGAGTCTTGTCAGCAACTAAAAATGCCATATCAATTTACCAGTGTTGTGAATGACATAGATTCGCTCTCCCGAAGGCCTTAACTTGATAAAAAGCGGTTTTATCCAATGAGCATTTGTGAAAAATAATTTCGAAATAAAAATCAGTTTTCTAAAAAAAATATGAAACAAATTACACATCAACTGTTGACAGGAAATAATATTTTTTTGAAATTCAAATGTCTGTCGAATGTAGTAGATCAGCGTTTTGGTACTTTTTTTTGACAGAGATCTAGAATAACTATGCTATGTTGAACAAATTTTTATAAATAAGAATTTATTCAACGTAACATAAGAGCTTATTCGTAGCATAGCTAATATACTATATAAAGGCACGATTGTATTAATGTTGTTTTTCCTAAGGGTGTCACATACTATTTCGACTATATGTTTGCGTTCTCTTTAAGATTTTTTATATTTTTGATACAAATATCGGTAAAAAATAATGTAATTATATGCTTAAAGTGCAGAGAAACAAAGCAATATATTTATTTTGCATATTACATGCATTTATTTATATATTAAGTTTTTTTTTTTAATTTTGAGCTCAACGGAATCTATTCTTTTGGAATTTGAGCTCAGGATTTACACCATGACTGGAGTGAGCACACATACCTTAAAAGTGCATAAGTATTAGTGAGCGGTCCCATAAGAAATGCATTGGGAAACTAACACTTATGCACTTTTAAGGTATAAATGTGAAAATTTCAGCTTGTAGGCCGAAAGAGAGCGAACCACCGAAGTCGGGACTCTAGGTAATATATGTCCTCTATGTTTTTAACACTGAGATTTTATATATTATTTCTGAGCGATTATGTTTTAATGCATGTTCTGCAATCGCTGAACACTAGGGTTTATTTTGTTTAATGTAGGAATTATGTTCTCTAAATCTTTTTCCAATTGTTTGTTTTGTTTGGCCGTAATAAGCTCTGTCACAGTCTTCACATTTAATTGCATAAATCCCGGATTTTTTAATTTTATCTAAATACTTTGTCTTTCGTTGAGCCGAGTAGATTTTTAAGTTTGTTTTTGCTCGAGAACACAAAGTAAATGTTGTATATTTCTTATATTGAAACTATTTACGAAACAATAGAAAACGATGTAATGCTGGACAAGATCGTATCCAGGTCATACCTATCCGCTGAAGAAACTTCAATAAGATATTTCATTGGATATGTTGCATTCAAAGTATTTTCAAAATTAAGCTGCGAAAATTGTTTAAACAGATGTGAAAAAAAAAAATGGATGAAGTATTTACTTTTGGCAGTGAGATGTTTATCTTTGCCAAAAACTAATTAACTCGAGTCAACTCGAGTTAGCCCTAACTCGAGTTAACTCGGTTTGTTTTTTTTTGTCAACTCGAGTTAGCTAACTCGGTTTGCCAACTCGAGTTGAACGGTCCAACTCGGTTTGCCAACTCGGTTTGCCAACTCGGTTTGCCAACTCGGTTTGCAACTCGGTTTGCAACTCGGTTTGCAACTCGGTTTGCAACTCGGTTTGCCAACTCGGTTTGAAATTCGGTTCGACAACTCGGATTGAAAATTCGGTTCGCCAAATCGGTTTGCCAATTAGGTTCAGCAACCCGATTCGCCAACTCGGCAATTGATAAAAAAAAACCTAGTTTACTTGCTTCTAATTTTGTGTTTTTTTTTTTTAGTTTTGAGTTTAAATATTGTACATAAGGGCAATTAATTACCAAGTGGTAGAATTTTATTATCAGCGGATGGCATTGATAAAAACCTAATTATTCCATTTTTTATGTGTTTTCTAGACCGGTTTTCGGGATTATCCGGTATTATTCAGAACGAAATATATATATAGCGACCTTGAATAGTATCTTATCTTTCTATTGAGTCATTGACATTCAACTTTCATTAGCGGATGGCAGAGATTTTGACGGATTAAAAACCTGGTAATTTCGGTTTTTTTAATGCTTTTTAGAGCGATTTTCGGGACAATCTGTAAACATCTAGAACGAAATATCCCTCTAGCGACCTAGATTCGTACCTTATCTCTCTATTGAGCCATTGACATTCAACTTTTATCAGCAGATGGCAGAGATTTTGACGGATTAAAAACTTGGTATTTTCGTTTTTTTTTTTTTTAATGTTTTCAAGAGCGATTTTCGTGGCAATCCGGTAACATTTTTAACGAAATATTCCTCTAGCGACCTAGATTCGTACCTTGTCTTTCGATTGAGCCATTAACATTCAACTTTTATCAGCGGATGGCAGAGATTTTGACGGATTAAAAGCTTGGTATTTTCGTTTTTTTTTTTATGTTTTCTAGAGCGATTTTAGGGGCAATCCGGTAACATTTTTAACGAAATATTTCTCTAGCGACCTAGATTCGTACCTTGCCTTTCGATTGAGCCATTAACATTCAACTTTTATCAGCGGATGGCAGAGATTTTGACGGATTAAAAACTTGGTATTTTCGTTTTTTTTTAATGTTTTTTAGAGCGATTTTCGGGGCAATCCGGTAACATTTTTAACGAAATATTCCTCTAGCGACCTAGATTCGTACCTTGTCTTTCGATTGAGCCATTAACATTCAAATTTTATCAGCGGATGGCAGAGATTTTGACGGATTAAAAACTTGGTACCTTGTCTTTCGATTGAGCCATTAACAACTTTTATCAGCGGATGGCAGAGATTTTGACGGATTAAAAACTTGTTATTTTCGTTTTTTTTTTAAATGTTTTCTAGAGCGATTTTCGGGGCAAACCGGTAACATTTTTAACGAAATATTCCTCTAGCGATCTTGATTCGTACCTTATCTTTCTATTGAGCCATTGACATTCAACTTTTATCAGCGGATGGCAGAGATTTTGACGGATGAAAAACCTGTTATTTTCGTTTTTTTTTTTTAAGTTTCAAACCGAGTTGGCAAATCGACTTGGCGAACCGAATTTTCCAACCGAGTTGGCAAACCGAGTTGCAAACCGAGTTGGCGAACCGAATTCTCAAACCGAGTTGGCAAACCGAGTTGGCAAACCGAGTTGGCAAACCGAGTTGGCAAACCGAGTTGGAAAACCGAGTTGGCAAACCGAGTTGGCAAACCGAGTTGGCAAACCGAGTTGGCAAACCGAGTTGGCAAACCGAGTTGGATTCGTTCAACTCGAGTTGGGCAAACCGAGTTGCAACTCGGTTTGTAAAAAAACCAACTCGAGTTAACTCGGTTTACAAAATTTACGGTTCGGCACATCACTAAAAATATCCTACCTACAAAAAGAAGAGGATACGTGGAGACTAAAGAAAATCCACGACTATTATTAATAAATTCAGACAACATTACAGGCCGACAAACTTGTTTCTTTGGCGTATGAACTTCCCGCCTTCTGTGGCTCAAAATTGATAGATATGACGAATTTTGGCAAACAAAAATACGGAAGAATATACTTTCATATTATGAAAGTCATATCCTCTTATAGCTGTGTGACCCCAAGATTCTAAGAAATGTGTGGAATATATAAGAAGAAGAATATAACGCCGATTCCGAACTGCAAAGTTGAGAAGAAACCTAAAAGAAATCAGAGGTGCATAGGAGAAGAAAAACATCCATCCTATAAAAATCACTACACGGCTTGGCATTTAAAACATTTGGCTCAATTGAGCTCAATCTAGCCTT